>PVKM010035770.1:0-15107 GCA_004027735.1 Carollia perspicillata | reverse complement strand
TGATTATTGCTTCAATTTTACTAGTTGTATCAGTCAAACCAAACTTGCACCATTCCCCAGAATAAATTCAAAATGGATAAAACACTTAAATATAAGTCATGACACCATATAAGTCCTATAGAAAAATATAGGCAGGAAAATTTCAGATATACCACATAGTAATATTTTTGCCAATATATCCCCTAGGGCAAGGGAAAAAATTAACAAATGGGACACATCAAACTAAAAAGCTTCTAGATGGCTAAAGTAACTATCATAAAAATGAAAGGAGAACTGACCTTATAGGAGAACATATTTGCCAGTGATATATCAGACAAGAGTTTGATCTCCAAAATATGTAAACTCATACGACTCAACACCAGGAATAAAATCCAGTGAAAAAACAGTCAAAGGGATCTGAATAGACACTTCTCCAAGGACATACAGAGGGCCCATAGGCATATGAAAGTGCCCTGGCCAGCAGAGCGGTCAACAGGGACTTGGCCACCTGTCTGAAGCAAATGGGTGAGGGGGACAAGAGGCGCAAAGAATGGCAGCCAGACAATAAGTTCTGATCAAGCTGCAAAATTTTATTTCCAGGTAAAGCCTTATAAGAGGGGGAGAAAGGGAAGCATATCGCTACTTGATTGGTGAGGGGTACACAAAGGAGCGCTTCTTGATAGGTTACTGTGCGCATGCCGGGGTATGTCTTAAACTCTGATTGGTAGCCCGTGTTCATACTCTGCGCATGCTCTTGGCAGGGGCTGGGCTAGCTGTAACTGGCAACAACAGGAAGACCAACCGCTGTGTCTTCTGAGGAGCATAAACCTCCCCGAGCTGATCGCATCAGCCGAAAAGGCTAGATTTGTCCAGCCTAGGTTCCCGACATGAAAGGATATTCAACATCACTAGGCAGAAGAGACATGCAAATCAAAACTACAATGAGATACCACTTCACATCTGTCAGAATGGCCATCATAATCAAATCAACAAACAAGTGCTGGCGAGGTTGTAGAGAAAAGGGAACCCTAGTACGTTGTTGGTGGGAATGCAGACTGGTGTAGCCACTGTGGAAAATAGCATGGAATTTCCTTAAAAAACTAAAAAGGGAACTGCCTTTTGTCCCAGTGATTCTGCTATTGGGAATATACACTAAGAATCCCAAATCACCAATTCAAAAGAACTTATACAGCCCTATGTTCATAGCAGTGCTATTTATAATAGCCAAGTGCTGGAAATAGCCTAAGTGCCCATCAGTAGATGAGTGGATCAAATAAATGTGGTACATTTACACAGTGGAATACTATACAACACAAAGAAAAAAGGTACTCCTAACTATTACAAGAGCATGGGTGGAACTGGAAAATATTATGCTAAGGGAAATAAATAAGCCAGTCAGGGAAAGACAAATACCATATGATCTCACCTATAAAAGGAATGTAATGAACAAAATAAACTAGAACAAAATAGAACCACGGGCACTGAAACATGAAATAGACTGAAAGTGACCAGAGGGGAGGGGTTAACGGTAGAAAGAAGGGGAAGAGACCAGGGGTGTCCCGCCTGCCACCTGCGGGCCACATGCAGCCTGGGATGGCTATGAATGCAGTTTAACACAGAATCATAAATTTACTTAAAACATTACGAGATTTTTTTTTTGTTTTTGTTAGTGTTTGTGTATTTAATGTGTGGCCCAAGACAACTCTCCTTCCAATGTGGCCCAGAGATGCCAAAAGATTGGACACCTCTGGCACTAGACAAAGAACATGTATGAATGACCCACGGACATGGACCACAGTGTGGGGACTGACTGGGGGAATGGAAGGGTGGGACAGACAGAAGAGGGCAAAGGGAGAAAAATTGGGGCAACTGTAATAGAATAACAGTAGAAAACTATTTAATAAAAAACTTTAAAGTGGCCTTATTTTTTAGTTTCTTTGTACTTTTTTGTATTTTCTAAATTCTATACAGTGAAATAAAAAAATAACTAAATGTTTTAAATAAGTAGAAATGCCTTGAAGTTTTTACTTCATGATTTTATTGGCAGGTATTTTTCATAGTAATACTGGGAGATGCTCACCAAGATTTGTTTATATGTATATTAATTACAGCATTATTTATAATTAGTAATATAATTATGTTAGAAAAGGAGAGTTATTACATTAAGTCACATGCTTATTGGCAGGTATTTTTCATAGTAATACTGGGAGATGCTCACCAAGATTTGTTTATATGTATATTAATTACAGCATTATTTATAACTAGTAATATAATTATGTTAGAAAAGGAGAGTTGTTACATTAAGTCACATGCTTATGTAATATTAAACAATGTTACCTTTTAAAATATTCAAAGTCCTCTTATTGGCATGTTTAAAAAAACATAAATAAAATAAGTGAAAAAGCAGCGTAAGATCAATATAGTTGTTGATAATTGTAATTGAAAGCAAAAACAAAAAACAAAAAAACAACACAACTGTGGTATCTTCATATAATACTTTGTAATTTATATCCTTCTGTTAAATACATTCTTTCCCGTCATTCTCACAACACCCTGTGTGACAGATGATACAGATGAGAACTGTGGTTCAGAAAATTAAAGTGATTTCTCCAAGGTCATGCAACTGGCACGGGAGGAGCTGGGATTCAAACCAAGTCTTCCAACTGCGAGTCCTTTTCCGCGCGGATTCCTTCCTGAACTGATCTGATTTGCAACAGGGCAATGACTCCTTAACCTTAAGTCTGGCCTAGCAAATTACTTATACTTTTTCTTTATCATCAAAAAGCAGTTTGTCAAAAATCACTGTCAAATATTCTTAATCTGGTGAACTGTATTGCCCTTGTAAACTTAACTCTATACCAAAGTATGCATAGACAGAGAATTCTTGGCCTGCAGGTCCTAGAGTCTGAAATGTTCTGTAGTGCCTGACAGAACTTTGTGATCCATCACATTCAGTCACATCAATCACATCACTTCGAAGAACACACTGTAAAGAAAATAATGTGACATGATTGATGTGAACAGATGTGACATGGGATAATTAAGTTTCCGTTTAAGGACCCAAGAAGAAAAACACCTGATGCTGTATAAGGTTCACTAAACAAAGACTTCATTGCTAACAGCATAAATATAATTTACAGACTTTGTTTTCTCAAGTGGGAGAGAAAAGAAATACAATATGTGTAAATAGTATAATATGTGTTTATCGACCATGCATGGGCAGAAAATTTCCTCTGAGTGTCTGAAATCTAATATTTCCCACTGCATTTCAGAGCCCAGTTGAATTTAGCAATGCTAATCCACAGTGGAAAAATGTGTTTGAGGAAATAAATTATTTATCATTATTATACATATGGATGAGAGCATTTCAAAATAATTCAATATACATATTACTTTAAGAAAAATAATGGATTTTAATAGATTACATGTTAATATTTTATTGGGAATATTTATTATATGTAAATATTTTATTGGGAATATATTTTAAGCATTTTAGATGGTAAATTTTTAAAAGGCATTTACATTCTTATGAAATGTTGTGATCATTTCTTTCAAGATCTTTTTGTTGAGTTTTACTTCACAATGTAAGCCTATATAAAACAAAGATATATTTATATATTTGTTACAGAAAGAATATAAATGAAGCCACTTAAAAATGAAGTTGGAGCTGCCATCCCAGAGGAACTGCCTTGAAAGTTTTACTCTTCAAAATTTTGGACCATTGAAACCAGGCAAAACAACCTTCGGCCCTGGTCTAAAGCAGTATTGTATTGCAAAGCTAACAGGAAAGCAGATATTCTGACTACCTGACTGAAAATTAAAGACATTCTTTAGAATTAGCATCACTATGTTAGCTGATCTGCACCTCGACAAATTCCTTCCTTAGATTATTAACACGCATAGAAATCCCTTCTTTCTATTCACATAACTTTTTCCCTTCCCCAGCTCATAAGCACTCCTGGCCTTTACTTCCTAATCTGGACACTATTTGGGTCTGTGCCTGAATCAGTTCCTCCTGAATAACTATGTTTTGGATCTCAAATAAATGTTGTAGCCTCTCACTTTGCCTTTTTTTATTTTCAGGTTAACAGTTGTATATTTAAAAATCTTATATGACCAATGTTTTCCTGGGAGCTTTTTTTCCCCATTATATATTGAGAGATGTCATAGTTGTACATTTAAGTATGTTGGTGAAGAGAATGATGATTTACAATCAATCCAATGTTTTTAAAGCAGACCTTTTTTGTTCCTTTATAATGTTTCTCTCTCTTATCTCTATTACTATTTCTCTGTTGCTTTCTTCTCTTCCTCTTTTTTTCTCAAGTATAATTTTTGCAAAGGGAACCCTCAAAATCCCAGTGTCTAATTCCCAAACGCCGTACTTCCCCCTCCTTGTGTGCAGTTGGCGCTTCCCAGAAAGCCTGTTGCACACTCAGAACTGTCTGGACATGTGGTTTTGCGACCTTGGACACGTGGCTGAATTTCTGTTCCCGTGGTTTCTCATCTTTATCCTTGAGATAATTATAGCTATATACTCATGGATTAATTTGTGAGAATTAAATTAGGTGATTCTAGAATGCTTAACACATTTAGTAGTAGATGTTCAAATCATTAGTTTCTTTTTTTCATTAGTTAAGGGTCGAGAGTTTAATTTTTTGTTGTTGAAGCTACAATTTTATCTCCCAATTTTGTATGTTCCTTCTCTTCATTAATGCCCTTAAAAATGGATATAAATGTGAGAGCTGCAAGTTTCTTCTCTTTCCTCTTTCTAATTGAACTGAAGCACATATTATGAAGCATTTGGCATGGTGCTGATAGAGTAAGCAGTTGGGAGTGAACAGAGTAGGAACATTAGGCCAAGTACTGAAGGTCACCAGTGCAGAGGGCTCTGGGTGCCTGGCAATGGACAACTGTAGGGTGGGACCTCACCCCAAAGGACCCCACCCTCTCTTCCCCTAGCATGTTGCTGGCCATGCAATTTAGATCCCCTGACCTTTTATATTGCTGGTCACATGGTTCAGACCCTCCCCTAATGTTTCTTCCTCTGTCATGTCCCCAGTCATTTGGTAGACCCCCCTAGAGGAGGAACAAAGAGGGCCAGAGAAGAGCCTGATACAACCCCCATACAAGCCCTTGCATGACCACTCCCTTAAACATTAAGCTCTAGAGCACAGGTGGCAAACACAAGGCCCGTGGACTGAATCCCACCCTCCACCTTGTTTTACCTGGCCCGGCCCCTTGTTTCTACCCAGCAGCAGCACCGAGCTCCTTGCCCTTAGTTAAGGAGTAGTTACATTTATGCAGTCTTAAAATTACATTCGGCCCTTTGAAGGCAACTTCAAGGCTGATGTGGACCCCAGTGAAAATGAGTTTGACATCCCTGCTCTAGAGATAACATTTAGGCCTCAATTGTGTTTCATCTCCAGGCCCAGAAATATAGAAAGACCAGGCAGAGCAATGCTACCATGGGTGACATCAGGACCAGCTGCAGTGACTGATGACTCCCTGCCCTGGTGCCAACTGATCACTAGAGACCATGACCCTGAGAGGACACAGCTGATAAATATGCTAGTAAGATCCTCCCTTGAGACCTCCAGATAAAAACCCTCAAGACAAAGGACTCGGCATTCTCTCCTTCTCTCTCCCTCTCCCTTTCTTTCTTCCAGTCTCTCTCACATGTGCCTTTCCCCACCTGCTTTGCTCCCAAGACACATTCTTTCTGTCTTTTCTTTTCCTAAGTTCCAAGGGCCCTTCTTTTGCCTCTGTAATTGTTTCCTGAGCCCACACAGCCAAGCTGGCTCACTTATTTCATAGCTGATTCTTCTACCTCTGTGACTTTCTAAATAAACTTTTGCTTGTATGTTTTGATTCTTGGCTCTGAATTCTTTCTTAGCCAGAACTCAAGTACTGAGGTTAACTGACCTGAGATCTAACCCACCTGGTGACATCTGGTGCTGTTTCACCACAAAGCGTGTCATGCCCCATGAGAACTAAAGAATAAAACAATTTATGGGGAAGTAAAAATTGGGGAAAGGAGTGGAGAGGCACTATAATCAGGGGAGAAAACACTGTATACAACATCCCAGACCCTACAAGCACGTAGCCTCTCCTCACAAGGAGTACCTACTTCAGCCATAGCAGACGGTTTTCCATGCACCAAATTTTCCTATTTCTGTGCTTCTGCCCATCCCACGGTCTTTAACTAAAATGTCCTTCTCTCTGTCTATCAAAATTCTGCTCTTCAAGAACCATCTCAAATGTTATCTACAGTGGGAAGTTTTTCCTGGTTCTGCCAGACGAGAGTAATTACTACCTCGCTTGCCCCACTTCCTTATAACTCTAGTGCAGCCTGAATGTTTCCTTGACAACCTCCCCTACAAAGCTCCTTGTAGTTGGGATCTTGTCCTACTACCTTATTTAGCCCTAGCAGGAAAATTCAGTAAATTTTGAAACAACGTATGATTAAAAATATACAGATCTATACAGTAACCATCCTTAAGAGTCACATTGTTTCTTAAACTTATTTAAAATAACCATTTATAGATATTGAGCATTTAGGGCATTTCTTCCAACTTGTCTGGGTAGCACGCACATGATAAGATTCCCTCACGTGAGCACAGTTACTAACAAGAAGCAGATAGGTTTGGAGAAAGCCAAAATGAGAGATCGGAAATCTGGTTTAGTCCCAGCTTTCCAGCTCATTAATTGTATCACCTTGAACAAATCATGCCTTTGGGCCACAATCAACTCATTTATAAAATAAGTTGAGTTGTATGATCTCTATGGTTATTTCCAGCTGTAATACTGTACCATTCTACAGTTACCAATCCCAAGGTCTTCCCATTACATTGCTCTCACCAAAGGACTTATACTAGTAACACTGAGTTTAACTGAAAATTGTAAAAAGATGAGGGTGTTGTCTTTAAAACAAGCAGGGAAACACTATTTGTGATTAGGATGCTGTGCTATCCCTCTTTTTTTGAAAAGTTTGGAAAGACACTGATGTTGACATGTGGTCTTAGGTGCTCTGTGTGTATAATCAATCATTGCTTTCAGTCAGGTTCCCTAGAAGAAGAGCTAGAGATGGAGATTCCTGTTTAAATCATTTATTGGGAGAATGTCCTCAGGAGAAGGGGAGTGAAGGAAAAGAAATGGGCAGAGGAAAATAAAGCTCAGCAAAGATGTAGTCTCAGCTGGACAAAAGCTTTAGTCTGATTCCACAGAAAAGCTCTGGAACATGAAATACACCACAGATTTGACTCACCTTGAAGCAAGGGCACTAACCATTGGATTTCTAAGGTCAGGGGTGGACTGTAACCTCCAATCCAAGGTAGGTGAGCTGGTTTCTATCTTCCCTTGACCTAAGGCAATTAAAAAGAATGCTTCGAGTTGTTAGTATTTAACACTAAGAGTCCCTGTAAGATGGGTGGTTCACCTGGTAAGAGCAGTCTAGGCAGGTACCCACCCCACCCTCTGATTAAATTTCCTTTGCCTACCAGAGCAGGAGTGCTCAAACCATAGAGGTGTTTTCATGATGAAAAAATGTTAATAGAATATTCTAATTCTGAGGGTAGCCATACATTTACTTATTCGCTTCTTCATGTATTCAATTAATAAAGATTTATTGAGTCCTGCTTAATATTACACATTGTTCCAGTGAACAACATAACTGTATTAAAACTCGATGCCTTAAATGTGACAGGCTTTTGTCAACTTAGTTTAAGAAATCAAATCATACACTTGCCAACTCTTTTGTTACAGTTTATCTTTGAGTTGGATGGTTCTATACACTATCCTTTCTGAAAAGGGCCTCTTAAGAGGCGAATAGATCGCTTACGCTGAGCCCCAACTACACCAGAGGGTGGACCTGATCTACTAGGAGCACCAACCAGTAACCTGTTGGTATCAAGACCCAGGACCCAAGGATACTACCCTCACCAAAAAACAGAGCTCCTGGCGGTATAGGAGCCTCTATATGGCATCACAGAACACGTGACGCTTCGGATTTATATGCTGTGCAGTTGCATATTATCAGTTTGGTTTTACCTCTTGTATAATTATTCGTTTGGTTCTTTCCTCTTCATTAAACTTCTTTTGGGTTGCTTGTGATCAGCAAGCCTGTAAGTAAGAAGGTTGTGGCCAGCCTGAGGGAATGGGCAGAGAATATTTATTACAACCCTCACAGTAACCTAGGTCATATGAATGATGGATGTCTATCAGATATGGAAATTCATAAATCACAAACTCCCTGAAGAGAAGGACTGCAAAGAATGACTCAAAGCTTCTAGTACAATTGAAGAAAGGATAACATTACTAGCAAGTGAAACAGAAAATACTGGAAGAGGAGGTCTGGAAGACAAGTGTTTGAATTGGCTCAAAGAACCCCGCAGCCCTCCCCATCCATGCACATCTCTCATGAGAGGCCGCGCCTGGTGGGAGGCTTTGCTTCCTGAGCCTGTTAATGCCTTCTTGCCTGGCATCATCTCCAGTTCATCCCTTTGGACCAGTTCTCACCCTTTTCTCCCTAATTGTAAATTTTCTTGCTTCATTACTTACTTTGCCAGGTGCTGTGGTTTATCTTGTGCTTTGTCCATACTTTATTTATGGACTATAACTAAGCTCATCCTTTCCAAGCTTAGCCTTAAATTGTGGGATTCCAGACCAAGAAGAGTCCAGATTCCTCAGTCACCAGGAAGAGGAGATCTTTCATTTCCCTTGAGACCTCAAGTCTTCAGGAGAGGCTGAATCTCTAGCACAGTGGTTCTCAATCAGGGGTAATTTTGCCCCTGGGAACATTTGGCAAGGTCTGGAAACTTCTTTGATTGTCAGAGTTACATGGGGAGTGTTTCTGGTATCTACTAGGTCATAGGGATGCACAGGACAACACCCAGGAACAGAGTTATGTGGTCTAAAATGTCAATAATGCTGAAGTTCAAATGTAGGACAATATGAGAATGTTAGCCTTTCTCACTTCAAGGTTCCAAAAACTTAGCTCTTCTCTTGACCGAAGTTGTGAAATAACACCCTCCACATAACAAGACATCTGTTTTTACTAACAAAGGGCTCCCAGTTTCATGCTCAACCTATTTCCAGCTGCTAATGAAGAGCATGAAGCAACTAAGGAGCTCCTTAGCCGACTTGCTGCTGCTCTCCATGGTCTGATCTCGCCCTCTCGTGGTAAGCATTGCAAATGCAGCTGGAGGACAGAATTCCCCATACACTTTGGGAATTGGATTACTGGATTTATAAGAGACTATCCCCACCCTCTCAACTTCCAACAACACAACAAACATATTTTGGAGACATAATAGAAGTTTAATGGGGTTTGGCATTCAATAAATGGCAGATACAATGATTATTATCTGGACACCGTAAGTTCTGGGTTTAGACAAGCAGGACCTGTCACCTTCTTGCTTTGCAGTAGCTGGGGAAAGTAAGAAGAGTGCAGTGGTTCTCCCTTGGCCTGCTCAAAACTATCCCAGGGATTTGCAGCACAAAGCTGCCTGCCTTTTGACCCTCTACAGAAACAGTCTTCCAGAATTACTAGTGACAACTCCATCAGAAGTCAAATTAGTGGCCTCCCCCAATATGTAGTTCTGGCTTCTAACCAGGAGTTGACTGACAAGCTCTTGATCTGAAGTCTAGGAAGAGCCTATAATATAACTCAATGACCTGGAAGGAACTATAAATCCCCCAGAAACTCTGGAGGTGCTTGATTGCACTGAAGCCGCATTTAACACAATCCACCTGTTGCTGACCCTCCTCTCCCTTTGTCACTCAAGGGGATGAGGCTCAAGCCCATGCAGTATAATTCAGAGATTGCTTTGATACAAAAATGGGAGAGGGGTGGATCTTTTTGTTTGCAGATGTAAATGTAGTTGCTAACACTATAAAGAAAAGCAGGAACATGAGTATCACAAAAACAGATTGCAGTTACGGTAAGGGGAAAAGAGTGTGCATGCTGGGCTCCTGGGGAGCTCATCCTATTCTCCTAGGACATCATAGGGGATCATATGAGAATATTCTCTTGACATAGGGGATCATGAGAGTGATGTATGATAAAAAATATGCATCTAAATCCAAAACAATTTTTTCAATAAACATAAAACAAAAATTCTAAGTCATAAGAGAAAAAGGAGTTGTAATAGAAAGGAGAGAAAATTTCTCATGTGCCTGCTGGCTCCTGTTCCCATCACCCAATCAATGCCCATGGATTCTAGCTCAGTCAGCCTTATGGAGTCAAGATCATGGCCTCCAGCTGGTCTTGAAGGCCGCTCTTCCATCTCTTCTAGCAGAATTTGACCTGGAAATCTCTGCCTGTATTGCTCCCTTATGGAAGCTGACCACAGCAGTCCCCTCTGAGACATGGAGGCATGACCTTCCCACATTGTGGAGGGGCTCTGTGGGCGGGGCTCTGTGGGACCCCATCCACCACAGATGAAAATAATGCTACCAAGACATGATCTGCCTGGGGAAGAAAGGTGGCTAGCCTCTCAAAGGAGAAGGGCCAAGAGCCTTTTCCTCAATGGGCTTTTGTTGGGTTCATTTTGCACAGAAATACAGGTAAAACTCATTAATCATTGTCAGGCAGTAAGGGTCAAACAATATGATAATAAAGAACTCTGAGGGCCTATTTTGAGTCAAGGTCAGATAGCTAAAGAGCCATAAAACTTTGAAGAACAAACTCACTTCTTGCTTGGACCTTTATCATCTAATTGAGAGCATTCTAAACAAAGCAGGTTTCACAGGATTTTACATATTCTTTCTTAGGTCTGATCACGCTACAGAACCCACCCTTTCCAGCACAGGGCGGCACCTACCACCAGCATTGTCTCAGGCTTAAGGCATTGTTTCAGGCTTAAGTAAGGCAGGGGAAGTAAGGCAGCCAAGAGATTAGGAGACTTCTTGCAGACAGAATGAAGACTCAGGCAATGTCAAAGCCGAGGAGCGAGGGTCCATCGCCCCCTTTTGCTGCAGCCCCCCGAGTCCTTCCTAGAGGGTCTCTCAAGTGATGGTGTCTGGCTGAGGTTGCCCCCCTCTGAGGGGTCTTACCCATCATTGACTAACCGACCAAGCATTGGGGGCCAGAGATGGATGAAGGAGAAGCAGTGCTCCTGACAGGGAGATAAGCTTTGCCTCCTTAGTGGTTCACAGTCTGAAGATCACTCACTCAGCCTAAGCCATGGGGGGTTTACAGCTTCTGAAATCAGGCAGAGCAGTTCCCAACATCACATAATGTTCTCTGGGGAGCTGAGGTTTCAGGGGGCCACAAACTTTTCCAGAAGATCCTTCATCCAGAAAACTATAACCTTTCACTCCACCTGAGACAGCAGATGGAATAAAAAATATTCAGAAGTGAAAGTGTAGAAAATAAATTAATTCCTAATACATTTTATGTTTAGATAATATATTTAACATTCAGGATATATTTAAACATTAATAACAGGATACCACGATTCTAAAATTTTGCAGAATAACCATTTATGTAAATTATTTTTGTGATTGCAACTGAATGCTACTATACATGACAGAACCTTTTCACATGCAGTGGCTTTGATAGAATTGCTAACATTTACTTACCAAAAGCAAAGAATAATGAACATATTCTAATTACTGCAAAAGCCTATTTAAAATCTTTTTCACCTTTCCAATTTTAGGAAATTCCCTTAGAGGCTATTTTTTAATTCCTCCAAACAATTCATAGACATTTGGAGGAATGAACAAATGAATCACCAGGTTTTATTTATGGCTTCCATAGAAGAACATACTCTCATGGAGCAGATAGAACTGACAACTGATTTCATGAGAGTCACAGTGAATGAGACAATGGAACTGAACACCCCCTTAGAATGATGTTTGGGACATGATAAGGATTTAAATAAGGTTTTAAATTTTCAATCTAAATGCAATGCACTTCTCAATTGCTTATTGTAGCATGCAAAAATATGAAAATTATAGACAATAATATTACTCATATTAAAAATTCTTACCATAAAATAAGCATTCTAAAAATATTTGCTTTGTGAACAAATTAACTCTGACAGTTCTTAGAGCTAATTATTATTTTAATAGACTTTCCTGTGCATTTTTTTACAGAGGTGAGATCACACTCTATACATTATATGTTCTGAATTTATGGTTTTATATTTTGAAATGTTCTTTCCTCATAAGCACTGAAAACCATTTGACAATATAATTTTAATGGCTCCCTAAAACATGTTATATTCCTTAATTCAAAATTCCGTTGATGGACAATAGCATGGTTCAAATTTTTTGTTTTCTGTTTTTTAGCATTGCAGCTAAAGTTATAATAAACACTGAAGTATATCTGCATCTACTATTTTTTAACATGGGTTCACAGGAGTGTTATCAGAGGGTGGAACTGTGTAGTAAATATGTACTGATTTTTTCTGATTGGCCTTCATTTCCTCTCATTTTGGTGACAACACCTCACTTTTTTGGAAGATCACCCTGTGTCTCAGGAGGTGTGGGCAAAGCCGACTCCCTCCCTGGCTCCGCGGTGCACGCAGGACCCATGTCCGGGGACCTGGGGCATTCCACCCTCCTGGCTGCAGTGACTGGCTCAGGACTAAATGTGAGACCCAACTCCAGCAACTAGATTCAATCCTGGGTTTTTTCGGGGAACTACAGTGGAAAAGTCACTCCCTTTCATTAGAGATTGCTAACCTGGTATGACATAAACCCAATCTCCTAGTGACCACTGGAAAATTCCTGCCCTGGTATGAAGTTAACACAGAGAAAAGACAGACGCTAGAAATTAAAAAATAAATAAATAAAAGCAGACTCTTAATAACACAATTTCAGTAGCAGATTCCATCCTGAAACTAGGATAAAATAATGTGCTTTTTGACCTAAGCAAGTTGAGGGGAAGCAGTTTGCCATGCCAAAATATGACTTTACGGATATTGATTATTTTAAGCTGATTATTTCAAAGAACCAAAAGACTCAAAGAGAACCTTTGACCTTTCTTGGAACTGCCTAAGAGAATTTAGATAGAGGACCTGCTCCAGGAGGGAGCTATCATCATAGATAACTGGAGTTTAATATGAATTAGGTGTGATAGACAAGCAGGAACCTAGCAGGGCCCTGGGATCCAAGTCCCCGCTGGGCCCCATTGTTAAAGACGGCCCAGCCAACATTTTTTTAGAAAGCATTTGCTCTTCCATCTCCACGTGAATCACCTTCCTCCCCTTTGAAGTCCCAAACCCTACACACACCCTTCTCCTTACCTCCAGATGGCATAAAGCCAGAACTGCCTAATCCGTTGATCTGTCCTTGGAAACCCCATATTCTTATGGAACTTTGTACGTATGTAGCTATTAATTTGATCCTTTTGTCCTGATCATTAGTCTCATGTTATCTCTTGACTGGCTTTTAAAAAGATTGCCTTAGTGCTGTTTCTACTAAAGCAAGCTCCGGGGATGCGTGTTTTCCTGACCATCTGACCATTTCTCGCCCTCCTGCCTGGTTCCCCATGCTTCTCTCAGGGAATTTATCAGAAGTAATCATGGAAGCCTCAAAGACAGGCAGTTTAAATGCTGAAAAGGTTATTAACACCAATTTTATGAAGTCTTTAAATTAGAGCAACTCGGGCTGTGAAACCTCTTCTGAAATTCGAAGACAGCAAACACCATCACACCGTGAGCAGCTTAAATGAACTCGCTCAGCACTTAGCTTTTTATCTAAACTACTGTTACAGCAACAATTTTCTAAAAACGCAAATTTGTCTAATATGTGTATGTCGCACTACTCAAAAAGAGAGATAAAACTATCTAATGGAAATTATTATCGTCTTTGTGAAAGTGGGTGAAATAGCTTTTCACCAAACGGCCTTCTTGAGCAAAGCAGCAGCTTGATGCTTGACTATCGTGTCTTCTGAAAGGTGGATGTACCTTCTGTGATGATGCCAATATGACACTGCAGACTGCAAAGGGAGCCGTTATTTCTCTCCCTTGCTGAGAGTTTGAGTGTGAACAATGCACTGTGTGTTTCATTAGGGACGAACAAGATCATGAAGTGCCCCATAGCACTGTCAATTTATTTTCTTAGCGAGGTGACTGTACTTCAGAGGGAAAACTGTATGAATATTGGCTTGGTTCTGGGTCTTTACCTTCCCCTGGGACATAAGTCTCCTGAGGTCAGAGACCCACCATATTCAACATTGTATCCTCAGTGCTGTGTGCTGCCTAGAACCTGGGAGGACACAACAGTTTCTTATTGCAATAAATGGATAAATAAGTGAGCAAATGAATAAGGCCAGACACTTCCTGATTTTGGAGGGGGAAATAATATGTACAGTTTACTGAATTAGAGTTTTATGTCATTTTGGTATCTGTACTAACAATGGTCATAATGATAATGAAACATAATAAATTAAGCTTTATTAAATTTTTCTTATGTGCTAGGCACTATATTAAACACTTTACCTGCATGATCTTAATTCTTATAATAATTCTGAGGCAGGTGCTACAAGTCTCATTTTACAGATGAGAAAACTAAAGAAATAGAACTACAAAGAAAAGCAGAAACTTTCAATAGGAGCTTTTCCTTCCTATTTTATTTTTTGGTATTTCTTTTGTTTTGCTCCTTAAGTGACTTGCCCAAAGCCACATATCAATGGAACAAGACAGCCCATATCAGAACACAGTTTTCCAGGTTGTCAGAGGAAAACAATTTCCTTGTTACTAGAGGAGCACTTTGGTGTGTTTCTAGAAATATAGGTCCCCACCTGCTCCCACCTGAAGATTCAAATTCAGTATAGCTCAAGCAAATCTTAGTCTTCGGCATTTAAAATAAGTTCACCGATTAAATATCACACTCTACAAATTTGGCACATATTACAGAGCTCAGAAAAAAACATCAGACAGGTACTAACGATATAAGTCAAAGCCTTTGTGAATAATGCTTGGGCAACATTGTGATGGTAAAAAAATGCTTTCCATTGAGCAACATGGTCTGCTGTCCCTCATCATGACCTGTGGCTAAAAATGGAAGGCTGGCATATATAAACCAATAAGACCGCAGGCTTGAAGTCTTCTGTCCATATCTGGATTTGTTTTTTAAAAAGAGTCAGTGTTAAGAATAAGAACTTACACCTTAGAAACATA
>PVKM010035769.1:0-15063 GCA_004027735.1 Carollia perspicillata | reverse complement strand
CAGTGCACTCCGATGCCACCTCTCTCCCTCATCACAACACGAACAGCTTCTTGCCCTCAAACCATTTTCTAAATAGTTTATTCTTTCGCGCAGCTTTTGTTTCACAGTAAAAGTGAGAGGACGGTACAGCGACTTCCTGTATCCCCTGCCCCACGCAGGCACAGCCTCCCCGATTAACAACAGTCCACACCAGAGGGAGTACATTTGTTCCAATTGATAAATCTACACGGACAGCATCGTCACCCAAAGTCCATGGTTTACGTTAGGGTTCACTCTTGGTGTTGCACATTCTATGGGTTTGGACAGATGTACGAGTATAATGACTGTAGCCATCATCATAGTATCATGCAGAATTGTTCCACTGTCCTAAAATGTTCTGTGCGCCACCTATTCATTCCCCCCCTCCACCTCCACTCTTAGCAACTGATCTTTTTCTGTTTTCATAGTTGAGCTTTCTTTCAGAATGTCATATAGTTGGAATCATACAATATACTTTTAAGATTAGCTTCTGTCACTCTGATTCAGTAGCTCAGTTGGTTAGAGTGTCAGCCTGGTACATCAAGGTTGTGGGTTCGATCCCCAGTCAGGACACATACAAGAATCAACCAATGAATGTATAAATAAGTGGAACAACAAACCAATCACTCTCTCCTCTCTCTCTCTCTCTCTCTTTTTTTTTCTCTCTCTCTCAAATCAATTTTTTAATTGGCTCCTGTGACTCAATAATATGCATCTAAGCTGCCTTCATGTCTTTTCATGGCCTGATATCGCCTTTGTTTTTAGTACTGAATAGTAGCTCATTGTCAGGATGTATCACAGCCTCAAACCATTTTTAAAGTTTCTGTTGATAGAGTCACTGAAGGAGAGAGAGCAGTCACCAGTTGTAGATTCAAATCCCAGATCAGACTCTAACCTTGCCCTCGGTCAAGTGACTTGATTCTCTAAGCCTCAGTTGCCTGGTCTGTAACAACCTCACAGAGTTGTTGAGATTATGAACCTGTAAAAACTAACACCTACCCAAATTCACACCAAAGACACAATGCTGAGAAATTACATTATCTAAAATCATAGACCGTCAGAAAGTCTGCTTTTTGAAATCACAGCAGTTGTGAGAATGGGACATCTCACGTTTGCCTGGAGGGTCTAAATCACTTAGACACACAGACGCAGTCAAGACTTATAACGCAGGTGCAGAGTTTCAAAGGGGGGTTTCAAGAAATAGCATTGCACATTTATCTTAACCTTGTAGTTTCCAAGGAAACAGGACCTTGTGTCTTCTTCTCAACCTAGGCATAATGTTGATTCAATTGCATAAAACCTGTTTTGCCTTGGGTCTATCATAAAACTGCTCAATATAAATTTTACCTAAGCGTCACCTTTCCCCAAATCCTATATTAACCCTACCTGTATCTTCCTTTGATAAGGCACTACACACTTCTGATGGGAAGAGCTCTTTTTTTTTTTTTTTTGTCTTTTTAAAGAAATGTTTAGTGAATTGACTCAAGGGAATTAAGGTTAAATGATTCAGCATTGATACTAGAAATGTACATCAGAAATGTATAAAAATTGAATATAAATACCCAAGTATAAGCAAATAAAAACAAAAATACTCTAGTATATGGACATTTATAGTTACACGTGGATACAAATATGAATTTAACACACGTGTTGATTCTGGGGGAGAAATCTGAGATACTAAAACTATCCTCAAGCTTTATAAACAATGCAAAATAAGTTTCAACAGCATTCTACAGTGTAAAGGCCCTAATTTAAATGCATGCTATTATCATGCTAGAAGCATGGTTGGAGTTACAAACTGAATGTTTGTGTCCCCCACCCCAAGCTCCAAATTAGTATGTTGAAACCTAATCCCCAATGTAGTGGTACTTGGGGGTGGTGCCTTTGGGAGGTGACTAAGGTGGTTAGGGAGGAGGACTCATCCTCAGAGGGTGGAGTCCTCCTAGTGCCCTCGTAAAGGAAGCCTTGGAAAGCAGACTTTTCCCCATTCTGCCATGACCACACACAAAAAAGATAGTTATCTATGAACAAGGGCTCAGGCCCTCACTAGACACCACATCTGCTGGCACCTTGATTTCAGACTTCTGAGCCTCCAGAACTGTGAAAAATAAATTCCTGTTGTTTACAAGCCACCCAGGCTGGGGTATTTTTTCACAGCTGCCTAAACTAACCAAGACAGTTGGTTTTAATTTTAACAGATACTGGTATAATATACTCGCTTAATAATTAAGGCATTGTGCATACACAGTATCTCACTGTGGAAAAAAATTACTATTCACTCTGACGGTTTAACCTCTCAGTCTTTTAAACATAAGAAAATAGCTTCACAGATTTAAATGTTTCCACTTTTGCAACAAGCTAACAGTTTCATCAGACCATTGGTGTGTCTTTCTTGTTCTTGAACTGTATAAGCATGAAACTCGAATGTGCATGTAATAATACTACATAATGTTTACCTGTGCCTGGCACACACAGAAAAAATTGTTGCTAGAATTCATGTGATGCACCGTGTACAGAACCAGTCACTTAAAAAAGACAATTGGGATGTCGGGGTTTGCATTTAAATTCTTTCAGGTTTTTTAATGGAGAGACTTAAGACTTGACAGGGGAGATGGACAGCCTAAAGCTGCACAGGTCAGTAAAGCAAATAAATATAAATAAGCAAGCAAAGGTAAGGACTACGCGAACACATTCAACCACTAGGAGGCAGAGCTGAACTATTTCTCTCAAGGTCCCGCCTCCGCCTGTTTGTCCCTGACTTTATCTCTTCCCTGCCTCCAGCCTGGGCTGTAGTGAAGTAATTTCCGCCCTAAGAAGGGTGGGGCTTCCGTCGGCTGCTCTCGCGAGTAGTAGGGGTCGAAACCGGAAAGGTGGTGGACATACTTGTTTCTACCACTTCCTTTAGGTTCCCCATCATAGTTCCGCCCGCACTATCCCCACTTCCGGCCAGTAAAGCCACTTCCACTCAGAAAAGGGAGGGTCGTCGCCCCTGGAGACGACGGAAGTAACTAGGTTTTTTTTTCTGTCCATCGAACTTCTCAATAACTTCCGCCATCACAGTGTCCTCTGCCGCTATTTTGATCAACGCAAACGAAACCAGATCTCCCCAGCTGAAGACAAGCACGATCTCTCCACTCTGTTACGCTCCAGGAGAAAGCGGGACGGAGAAGAAAAGTGTCTTCAGGACCTGCCCCCTAGCCTTTTCCTTTGCCTTCCCACTGTCTCACTACACACCCTCCCACCTCGGCGGAAGCCAAACCCCATTCGCCCTGAGATAGGCGGAGCCACCTTTTCTAACCCTGTTCTCGCGATCTCTCAGACTTCTCGCGAGACCCGACGCCCGACTTGTGCGCCCGGGAAACCCCGTTGCTCCCTTTCCCCTGGCTGGCAGCGCGGAGGCCGCACGGTAAGGAAATCTCTCTGGGCTGGGCCGTGTGCGAATGGCCCGGATCCGACACCCCAACCCGAAACGCATGCCTGGGAGCTCTGGGGTGTCCGCGCGACGTCGCCCCGCCCCCAGAAGCTTCAGCCACGTGCGAGCGGCAGGCCAGGACATGCCGGCTCGGCGCGGTCCGTGAATCGAGACTGGGCCTGGTGGGCAGCCCAGAGTCCGGGGAGCCCTAGAGTCGGAGACTGCAGTCATACGACGTTTCTACAAACGCGGGCGCAAGTCAGGGGAGCGCAGCGGTTTAGGTCGCGTTGGGCCCCTGTCGCTCTCCTCCACCGGTTCAGTTCCCGTGTTCACGTGCTTGGTCTTTCTCGCAGATGCCCGGAGTTACTGTGAAAGACGTGAACCAGCAGGAGTTCGTCAGAGCTCTGGCAGCCTTCCTCAAAAAGTGAGTGTGGGGCAGGGGTTCCAAGTGAACGGAGGCTGTGGTCTTTGCCTGACCCCTGGGTCCGCAGTGCCCCCTTCTGGTAGGGGACACTTGTTGGAGGTCTGAGTTGGAGCCCACCCTTAATGAGGCCCGGGTTTTGTTTTGAGTTTCAGTCTCTCTATATTCTGAGACACCTACAGTCCTGTTGAGAGAAGAGATTTGTGGAGACTCCTGAATTGTGCCTTTTTTGCTGTCTTGGTCCCAGGTCCGGGAAGCTGAAAGTCCCTGAATGGGTGGACACTGTCAAGCTGGCCAAGCATAAAGAGCTTGCTCCCTACGATGAGAACTGGTTCTACACGCGAGCTGGTGAGGAACTGGGGCCTTTGGTTGGGTGACCTTGGCACAGGCCATGCTTCTGTCCCCTCTCTGAGCTCTTGCCCCCCACCCCCAGACTGCAAGAGAGCGGAATCCTTTGACTGGCACTGCATGTTTTGTGTGATGTTCAATATTTTAATGCTCTCCATCTTTCTTCATTTGTGAGAGGTCTGTGTGAGGACCTGTGGCTTCCTCTGATCCTCAAGGGAAACCCAGGAACAAATGAGTGTCCATGTTTTGCTTAGAGGTGATTTGTTCTCTAGGCAGGCATTATTCATTTTCTGTCCAGGGGTCCCAGCTTCCTGGGTTCAGATTCTTCTTTACACTTAATTTGTGGCCTCCATCTGCCTGTACCTCATTTCCCCATCTCTGAAATGGAGTTAGTGATGTGCCGATGCAGATTATTGTTGGGTCAGATGAGTTTAAAGATAAACTGCTTTAAAGTGTGCTTGCCTGTTGCAGAGTAATCATTGAAGAAAAGTCAGCTGTCTTTAGCAAGTTATTCCTAAGTGGTTGGGGATCTGGCAAGTCCAGAATGCTCAGAAGAAAACTTTACAATCAGCCTGTGACCATCTGCCAGCTCTCTGTCTTACTGATCTTCCAGTAATAACAACTTAGGAGGATTGCAATGTAGCCCCTGACTTCACAGTGCTAGTTCTTACCTGTTCTTGACATTTCAAGTTTCTCCAAACTGTTGCTGCCAATCTTCCTCCTCTGTGAAGTGTGGGGGCTCCGTCCTAGCCAAAGCTTGTCTTCAAATGGGGAATTGGTGAAATGCATAGTCTCAAAGTTAACAAAACTTCAGAATGGCAGAGAAGAGTTGCCTTGGATACAAGCTGTCCAGCACTTTAGAACATGTGTTTTGCAGATTGGCGGTGTGCTCATGCATTATTAGATGTCTGTGGGGGCTGCTGTGTTTCAGGCCCTAGACTGGGCACAGGTGCCAATATGACTGAGCCGCAGCCTCTGGCCCCTGAGGACTAAAGGGTCACCTTTGTGAGGTGGGAAATGTAGGTGGCATATCTACCCACCCACTGCTGTGCTTTTAGAAAGAAAATGGAGTTGGTGAGGGGAAGCTGACTTCCCTGAGCACGCAACACTGTTTGAGCCTGGGCAGACCGCCATCCCACTACCCATCTCACGGAGCAAGGCTCCCTGGTCCTGAACATTCTTTGGCAGTGTCCCAAGAGTTGGTAGGTCAGGGCAGCTTTGGATCTAAGATTTGGAGAAAGAATCTGATAGCTGTTCCCATTTGGTCAGGTGAATATATGTGCATATTTTAATCTGTACCCATCAAAAACTTCCTAAGCAGGACTGGTGCTTTCTTTTTTTTTTTTTTTTTTTTTATAGTTGATGTCAGAGAGTTTAAGTAACATGTTCAGGGTCTGCCAGCTAGTGATTGCCACAGTTCTTCCCACCCTGTCGTTGGTGGAGGGGAGTGGGGGCTCCAGCTCTTTCCTAGCAACATTTCGTACTTGTATTTCTTAGTGGGGAGAGATTAGCGGGGAATTGGGTCCATGCCCTGTATGATTCTCATTTGCTGTGACCCCTTTCTGCCCACCACGCACCTTCCACAGCGTCTCATACCGGGCAGGGTCCTCTGCCTACCCTCCTGGTAGCCCTTCCTTGGGGTTTCTAAAGTTGTCGTTTTCACCTCACTTTGTCCTCCCTTATGTTGCTCTGTCGGCACAGAGTGATGGTCCTACACGATGGTCTGTTGTAGACATTTTTGTTGGGGGTACAGCCATGTCCATCTGTTTGCACCCAGGCAAAAGCCGAGTTACAGTTTCAACAGACTACGTGGCCTGTGAAGCCTAAGGTATTTACTGTCTTCTGACCCTGTACAAGAGAAGTTTGTGAGTCTCTGTTTTACAGCGTAGAACCCAGTTCATTGGTCGGCTTCTACTCTGGACAAGGTGGCGTCACAGAGGATTCTTGTTTACCAAAGAGAAAATGGGGGCAGGCAGGTGAAGTGGCCCTGGAAGGGTAGGGCAGGCTCTGTGCTGTTCGCCTTTTCTCTTTTTCTGGATCATGGGGGTGTGCAGGGTTCTTCGAGGGTGGGCTAGGAGAGGGGCAGGCCTGTAGGAGTCCGGAGTCTCCGGGCAGTGGTGTGTGGTGTGCCTAGAAAGAACCTGCGGCCGGAGAGCAGGGGCCTGCTGGAACGGCAGGAAGGGTGGCAAGGAAAGACTTTGGGGCGGGCGGGGTTGTGGCCCTGGGCAAGCCTTATTGATCTTGACTCTCAAAGTGGCCCACCTGAGAGTGGGGTGAGACTTCAGTGTGTGTCTTACTTGGCACCTGGCAGTGGCCAGCTGCTTAGTTGAGACATCCGAGTGCGCTTTATTGCAGGGTGTAGGTTAAGAGGTCCACTCTCTGCATGGGGCTGCGGGCCTACCTCCTGTTGTGTTTGTGGAAAGAACGAGGCCTGGGGGGCATTACAGGAGCAAGTCAAGGCTGAATCGTTGTCAGGGAAGTGATTTTCCCCTTAGAAATTTAGCAGAGGAGGGTCAAGGGCAAAATGCATCTAGGAGGCTTCCTTCCCTCACTTTAACTAAATAGGTCAGGCTGGGGCCACTAACCTGAACTTAAAACCAGCTGTGAAGACAACAGGCACAGCATTGCTTGGTCAGCCATGTGGTCGGTGCCCTGTGCCCCAACCCAGTGGCCTAGCCTGACGTGCAGCTCGCTCTACCTTGACTGGACTTACAGTGGGCAGGGGCAGGTGTCTGCCCCAAGGAGCAGAGGGCCATTAGAGGGACCAAAGAAGTAGCCATTGGTGACAGCACCTTGCTCACTCGCCCTTGTAACACCTGTGGGTGCGGCCCGGATCTGTGTGGTTACAAAGCCACTTCAAAGGTGGGGCTAGGGCCTGGGCCTCAAGCGCTAAAGCGAGGGGAGTGAAAAAGAGGTCAGTCTTTTGTAGAACTCCGTGTCTCCACTGTTAAAGCTTCCAATTTTTGACATTAATAACCTTCCCCTTCCTCCTAATAGGGCAGGAAGATAATTGTCACAAGCTGGGGTGACGGGGGAGGGCCTTGCAACATCCGACATCATGGCAGGTCATCTAAGAAAGTTTAAACCCAACCTACCCTCTTGAAGGAAACAGTAGGCTTTCCAGGAAGGTGTTCTCTGCCGGTTGCTACCCAAGTAAGCACAAACCTGAGAAAGGCAGGCAGGCTGACGCAGCCGATGAACGGGGTTGAAATTCAAACTGCCTCCTGGACAGCTCGGGGCCGGGCCGCCTTTCCCTTATCGAGCCCGGGCTGGGACTGGTCAGGGTGCTGGTCCCAGCCTGGTGAGACCAAGTTTCGGCATCTCGTTTCTGGTAGGCAGCCTCTTCTGGGCATCTTGGCCGTGTTCACCTTACCCCTTCTCTCAGGCTGTCCTCTGCCCATCTCAAGTTGGGAAGCTGATCTCCCCCCAGAGCCAGGGCCTGCCCAGGGGCAGCAGTAGGTGTTTGGGCAACTGTGCTGGCCTTAAAGGGTAGAGTTTTTCCCGTGATGTCTCTCCTGGTAGAAAGATTGTGGGTGATGGCTTATACCAAGTGAGTTTCTTCATCCTGCCAGGGGGTGGGCAGCTTGATGCCTGCAGGGCCAGGGAGTAGAGGGTAGGGTGAGGGGAAGTTTGGGGTGGGGAGGACCGTCCCGTCCCACTTTTTTTTAAGTGAGTAGAGGCAGTGAGTCCACAGAGGGGCTGCACTACTGACCCCCAAAAGTCCATGGCTATATCCTGCCCGTCAGAGGGCAGGGGGGACGGGGACCGGGGATGTGAGAGAGGTGCTCTTGGAGCAGCAGCCGGAGGGAAGGCGGGCCCCACTCGCCACTCAGTCTCAGCCTGTCCCCAGCTCACAGCACTGGAGGGTCACCTGGCTCTGAGCAGTAAGTAGTTACAGCACTGGCCTCTGGGGTGGCCTGGGGTCCCTGCCCTTTGTGTCCTGGCCAGGCAGGGTCCTGTGATCACTGGAGTCTGGGCACTCTGTGCACCTCGGCTCTAATTCCTTTAAACCCCAGTGTCCCCTGAGGTGGAAAATCAGAACAGTCTGGAGGAGCTGTCCCTCCAGACTTGTGTGACAAGAGGCCAGTGAGTGCCCCCTAGTGCCGTTTCTGTAAAGGACAACAGCACTTGACACATTCACGTGGAATCCTAACAATTACTCTCATCAGCAAGACAGTTACCCCTGGTTCTTGGATGGGGGTAGGTGCCTTGCCAGGGCCAAGTGCGAACATTTCTGAGGAGGCTGGCAGAGTGGACCAGGGACTTCCCCGAGCCGACAACAGCCTCCAAGTCCACGAAGAGGGCAATGCACAGTGCAGGTTGGGAACATTCACTGCATGGGCTCTAGGCCCTGTCCCCCATTCCACCCCCACCGCAGTCTTTCCGGAGGCTGATGTCCTATGTCCTG
Source organism: Carollia perspicillata (assembly GCA_004027735.1). NCBI lineage: Eukaryota > Metazoa > Chordata > Mammalia > Chiroptera > Phyllostomidae > Carollia > Carollia perspicillata. Next base: position 6,456 of record PVKM010035769.1, on the reverse strand, counting down.
GGCTGGGCCCGGGGTGCAGCGTGGCCTGGCCATGGTGAGAGTGGAGGTCAGGTGCTGGGTCTTAGTGTGTGTGCTCAGCTCTCCTGGCCATGAAACAGAGCATTTGCTGCCACACACAGAACTGTTTGTGTGTCGGGGCCCTTCCCTCAAGTCTGCCTTGCACCCTGCCCAGCTTCCACAGCGCGGCACCTGTATCTCCGGGGCGGCGCTGGGGTTGGCTCCATGACCAAGATCTACGGAGGACGACAGAGAAATGGTGTCATGCCCAGCCACTTTAGCAGAGGTTCCAAGAGCGTGGCCCGCCGGGTCCTCCAAGCCCTGGAGGGGCTGAAAATGGTGGAAAAGGACCAGGATGGGTAAGCAAGGAAGGGAAAGGGGGGTGATGGAGGAGCCTGGGGGCCAAGTCACCGATAATGAACTTAGCGAGGGCCGTCCTGCTCCCCCCACGCAGAGGTGCCAGGGCTGTCTCTGCACAGTCTGGCCTGCCCCTCGGGTGGACGGGATTCTGCAGAAAAGGGAGCAGCCACGGGTCTCGCCCCGACCTCTCTGGCTGACTGCCCTGGGCTCCAGGAAGGTAATTTAGCGACTGTCCGCTTTCATTAGCCTGCTCGTTAACTTGGCCCAATTGATTTTTCGGGGCTTTTGATCTAATGCTTGCACAAACGACACCCTGTCAGCTCCCAGGGGGCCCCCTTTCTGCCCCAAGCTCCTTAGAATGCAGCCCACTGGGGCCATCAGTGGGACTTGGCTGGCAGCACGTGGTTTCATGGCCGGCTGCCTTTCCAGGAAAGCCCAGTTCACATCCAGCCTGGCAGGGAGGGTGGTTGAAAGCCTTCCCTCAGCGGGGGCTGCATAACCCTTCTCTCTCCCACCCCACCCCACCTTCCTCTCAGGGGCCGCAAACTGACACCTCAGGGACAGAGAGATCTGGACAGAATCGCCGGACAGGTGAGGCCCTCGGTCACTATCTGGGCATTCCCCCAGCCTGGGCTTTGTCAGATAAGAGTTCCCTCCCCTGGCCTTAGCTGGTGTGGCTCAGTGGATTGAGTGCCAGCCTGAGAACCAAAGGGTCTCTAGTTGGATTCCCAGTCAGGGCATATGCCTGGGTTTGTGGGCCAGGTCCCTAGTAGAGGGCATGCGAGAGGCAACCCTCTCTTTCTCCCTCCCTTTCCCTCTTCCTAAAAATAAATATAATCTTTTTTTTTTTTTTTAAATAATTTCCTCTCCCGGAGGGCACAGTCTAGGCTGATAGGGGTCAGAGGGGGGCTTCCTTGGGAACAAGCAAGAGAAAGCATTTCTTTCTAATTCACTTTTTGCTAGAACTGGAGTGAAGGGAACCCAAGGGTTCAGATGGGCTGCTTTTTATGCAGGGCATCAGCTTTGCCCAGATTCTGTCTTCAGTGTTTCCTCTTCACTCTTCCTGCTGGCATCAGGTGGGGTGGCTTAGAACTCGGGTCTCCGTCCCGATGGCTGGCTGGCTGGCTGGCTGGACACCCTGGGGCAGAGTGGGTTCAGCTGGAGCCAGTCTCCCTGTTAGGAGAAGGACCTACTTTTGCATACTTCAGGGTGGTTAGGATTAGGATGTAGTGAGCTGCAGACAGCAGGAACCCTATATCCCCCAGCACAAACTGGCGACCTTGCTGGTTTCTGGAGAAAGAGGGAGGGAAACCTCAACTGGCTGCATCTTGAATGTCCCCATCTGGGGACCCAGCCTACAGCGCAGGCGTGTACCCTGGCGGGGAATCACACTTGTGATCTTGCAGTTTGCAGGCCAGCACTCAGGCCTCCCAAGAGCCTTGAAGTGTTTAGTCACTTCAGTCAAGTGTCAGAGGAATGGAAGGCATTGCCTTCTAAAAGCTGGGTGGCCTGGGAGCGGGGGAGCTCTTCCAGAGCAGGGCCTGGCACAGACCTCAGTGTGAGGGACAGGGCATTTAGCAGCGTTGGAATCCCACTCCAGCGCTCTCCGTTAGAGTCCTGGTTGGTGATTCTGTAAAAAGGTGAAAGGCCCGGGCTTGCGAGGATTCTCACAATATGAATACGTGTGAGGCCACACGCGTCAGGAGGCCTGGCGTCCTCTGGGCAGGGGTGGCTCTCACGAGGTGCCAGAATACAGACCCTACGAGTGTCTTCAGTGAACGTCTTCCATCTTTCCCACAGGTGGCAGCTGCCAACAAGAAGCATTAGAACAAGTGATGCTGGGTTAATAAATTGCCTCATTCGTAATCCTGGTCTGAGTCACTTGACTGGCTGCTCCTCTTCCATGTGGGGGCATGAGGAAGGAGGAGCCGGGGGTTCGTGCGGGGCTGTGGCTGCCAAAGCCTGAGGCTCAGCCTTGCCAATTCAAACACTTCTGCCCCAAGTGGGCAAGACGCCTGGGGTGGGTGGGTAGGTGGGTGGGCCAGGTTCCAGGAGCCCTTGTACCTCCCTCACGTACTGCCTTTGCAAGTCTCAGGAAATGAGAAACGAAGGAGAGGCTATTCAAGCGGTGGCCCCAGCTGAGGCCTGGCCTGCTGGAGTGACCCTGGCCCTACTGGGACAAGCAGGAGAGACCCTGGGGCTGCGGTGTTCCTTTGGAAGGAGATGGACAGGGATGGAGTGCAGACTCCAGCTCAGGTTGCACTGCCTGCCCTGCACCTTTCCGTTGTCTGTGTGGGCAGGGCGGTCCTGCCTCAGCCCTCACTTTATCTGTGACCTTGGGCCCTGCCGTGAAATCCAGCTGGGTGTACCTGCTCCAGCATTACAGCAGCACAGAGCAGGCTGGGACCTGCCTGTCACACCCTGGGTTGAAGTGGCGAGCTGACATCTTGTTCCTTCACGTGGGGTGCCCCCACCCCCCATCTACAGTCCTTCACGACAGTTGGTTCTTAGTGCCAATGGGGTGGATGCTCTGCCTGTGATTGGGCCTCTGGTGTGGGCTGCAGAACCAAAGGGTGCCTGGTGGACAAGTGCTGAGCCACGGATGGTCCTGGAAAGGGCCCCTTCCGCCCACATAACCAGGCTCATCTGATTGGGAAGAACTGTGAGCCTGAGCTGACTTGGCTAAGGTCCTCAGTCCCAGTTACCCCTCAGATCGGACCCATTTCCTTCACGGCCAAGCTGGACTTCTGAATCCCAAACAACTGGGGTTCAAGTACTAACTCTGCCCCTAACTGCAACCTGGAGAAACTTGCTGCCCCTCTGAGCCTCCCAATCCTTGTCTGTAGTGCCACTTACTCCTGAGGCGTCCCAGAGAGACAGCGTTGAGAAGGGTGCCTTGGCCTGGGGCAGCCCACCTGGCAGGCAATCAGTTGGTGTCACCCAATTTAAGACCATGGTGTTCAAGTAGAATATCAAACCAGAACCCTACACCCGGTGAGGACTGAAGCTGTTGTCCCTCCCAGCTCAGAAGTTGTCAGTACTGGAAATGTGCTGAAAAAAACACTTAGAGCCTGCCACATGCAAGACACTATAAATATGTATGATTTACACTCTGCAGCCTTGTGAAGTAAGGGACAAAAGGCACCTGCAGTTTGGAGATGGGGAAAGTCAGTCACAGGCTGGGTAATTTTTGTGATGTCTGATGCACTGTCCCTCGGAAGTGAAGGAAATGGTTAAATGAGGCCCAAAGTCATTCCTCGTTCTGGCCCCAGTTTCCTCTTTTGCTAACTGAGATTGCAGACATCTCCAAGAGTTCTCATGAGAACGCAATGCCAATCATCTGGTTCCCGGGCACAGCGCCAGACCCCAGAGGCACCGGGTGAGTGTGAGGTGCAGGCGCCCAGGCAGGCCAGACAGCCCTGAGAGGGCCCGCAATCCTGCAGCCGCGCCTCTCCACCGCTGGGCGGCAGTCGAGGGCCTAGAAACCGGCTCAGCTGCTGGCTGGTGATGGGAGGAGGTGAATTTGTAGGGCCACAGCCTCTGATTCCAGGCTTCTTCCTTAGAAGGGGATCATAAGGAAGAACTGAAACACAGAAGGGCTAGTAAACCCATCGAGGGTCCCCACAGAACACTGGGGTCCCTGGAGGAAAAGGGAGAGGGCCACCAGGCCAAAGGAGAGGTACTTCTCCTAGGAACTACGCTAAGCACCCTCACAGCCTCACAAGGTGGGGTGTCGTGCCCACGTTACAGAAGAAACTGAGGCTCAGACGACTGACCAGTCAGTTGGCAGAGTTGAGATTCAAACCCAGGGATGGTGATGTGAAGGCCATGATCTTTTGTGAGTGTTGCTGTTCTAAAAATTACGAAAGACTTCAAGCAAGCAAAGCAGTGCACGTGGTAGTGTAACGAAGACTCGTGAACCCACCACACAACTTAAGAAACAAAACGAGGCATAAAATGGAGATTGTCCAAGCCCCCTGTGCACCCTTCCCAGTCACAACGTCCTGGCTTCCCCCAGAGGTGACGCCTCTCAGGGACTGCTATCACGCCCCCTCGGGGGTCTACACCTTCACTGCAGACGCACGTGCCCCTAACAGAGCACAGTGTTCTTTTGCCTTTTGAAAACAAGTCAACTGTATCATGCTACTGTGCCTTTTAATTTTCATGGGGTTTTTGCTTCTCCGCGTAGCCCCGTCAACATGAGATTCTCTGCCTTTCCTCCTGCTGTGCACTTCTTTTCAGAGGAGGGTGCACATCCATTCTACTGTGCATGGGCTTTCGCCTGTTTCCTGATTTTTGCTACCAAAAATCCCCTGGCAGTACATTTTTTTCCTTTGTGTTTCCTTATGTAGGAAGGTGTGTGACGGTTCCCTGGCTCCTTGGAAACATCTCAATAATCTCGTATCGTTCCCCACTCCCACCCCCTCAGACCTCATTTCACTCCTGTGTGAACTAAAACGATGCTCATAGGGACCTGGGCACACACAGCGACTTTGAATCCCTGCTCCGCCACCAGCCTATGTGACACCAGGCATGTGACAGTGACAACATCCCCTTCTCTCTGGGCCTCAGCTTCTCCTCTGTAAGTGGGCTTGTCCACTTGCAGGGAGGCTGACTGAAGAATGCCCACCATGGCTATTCACTCTTTGCGTACAGGGAACATCATCTCATGCCAACACTAGAGAGGTACTCTTACCTTAATCTATCGGATTAAAAATGCTAAGGCTCGGGACTTCCACTCAAGATGGCGGCATATGCAGACATGGCTCACCTCTCCGCACAACCACATCAAAATTACAACAAAAATATAGAAAACCATCACTCAGGACCATCAGAAATCAAATTGAATGGAAGTCTGACAACTACGGAATTAAAGAAACCACATCCGCCCAGACTGGCAGGAGCGCAGATGTGGAACAGGCTGGTCCCACGTCCACGTGTGATGGCTAAAAATTTGGGAGGACTGTTTAGGGAGCAAGGAGCCCCAGTCCCACACCAGGCCCGTAGGCCAGGGTTCCAGTGGCAGGAAAATAAGTCCCAACAACTTCAGCTGCAAAAAGCAGCAGGGATTGAATCTGGTGGAAGAAACTTCTAGAGCCCCAAGCAGTTCCTCTTAAAGAACCCTCACATGGACTCACCTACTCAGACTCACTCCCTCTAAGCTCCAGCACCAGGATAGCAGCTTGAAAGGCACCGGTGGCATAGAGGAAGAAACTGAAGTGTCTGGCATCAAGGCGAGCAGAGGCCATTGTCCCTTTTCTAAACCTCCCCCACAGAGGACAGAGCTGCCAAGCTGGTGCCGTATCTGAGACTCCATCAACCTGGCTAACACTGTTTGACCCGCCTTGGAGATCCCCAGAGACTCTGCCCCACCCAAGTTATGGGTCCATTCAAGCTGCTTTTCCATGTGAATGTCTGGTCTTGTCTCAGGCTTCACAACTTCCTAAATCTTCTCAAACAATCAACAGCTGGCTTTGGTGAGCCCCAGGCCCAGCACTAGCAGTAGCCAGCCTAGATTCACAGCTTGGCTTCACCAGGGAATCTCCAGGCCCAGCACAAGTAGCAGCCATCTCAGATTGCTCTATAGCTCAAGCAGGGTGGTCCTGGGCAGAACACAGGTGGGGGTTGATCTTGGCCTGCACCATCCAGGAAACCCCAGGGTCAGCACACCCAGTGGACAGCTACAGACCATATTGGAACACTGCCACACTGCCCCTACACAGCTGATCCTCCATGGAGGGTGGACATTGGTGGTCAGTGGTCACTGCCAATCCTTGCAGCTGACTGGCCTGGGTAAATCCCTCCCATTGGTCTGCCAACAGCAACTAAGGCTCAACTACAAGAGGAGGGTGTACTCTGCCCACATGGAAGTTGCACCTCCAGTACCCAGCTTGGGTAATAGGAGAGGCTGTGCCACTGGACCGCACAGGACACCTGCTACATTAGGTCATGCTACCAAGACAGGGAGTCAAAGCAGCTCTGCCTGATACATAGAAACAAACACAGAGAGGCTGCCAAAATGCAGAAACAAAGAAATATGGCCCAAATGAAAGAGCTGATCAAAACTCCAGGAAAAGAAATGGAGATAAGCAGTCTATC
>PVKM010035768.1:0-15049 GCA_004027735.1 Carollia perspicillata | reverse complement strand
CCCAATAAATAAAACTAGAAACAAAAAAGAAGGTATAACTGACACCTTAGAAATACAAAGGATCATAAAAGAATAGTATGAAAAATCATACAACAACAAATTAGACAACCTAGAAAAATAGATATGTTTCTAAAACCAGACAAGCTTCCAAAACTGAACCAGGAAGAAACAAAATCTGAATAGACCAATGACTGGTAGTAAATTGAGTCATTAGTCAAAAATCTCTCAACAAAAGTCCACAACCAGAAGGCTTCCCAGATGAATTCTATCAAATATTTAAAGAAAACTTAATACCTATACTCCTCAAACTATTCCAAAATATTAAAAAGAAAACAGAGCCCTTCCAAACTCAATCTATTAAGACATCTTTATTCTGATACTCACACAATGGAATATTACTCAGCAATAAAAAATAAAACACAATTTTGTCATTTACAACAACATGAGAGGACCTAGAAGGTATCATGCTATGTGAAAGAAGTCAGACAAAAACAAATACCGTATAATTTCACTTAAATGTGGAATCTAAGCAAAAAAAAAAAAAAAAAAAAACCAATAAACAAGCAACCAAACCAAACAAAACCAGATTCATAAATTCTGAAAATAAACTGGCGGATGCAGACTGTTGATGAGGGGCAAGGGTATAGATAAGAAAGAAAGGTGAGTAGGAATAACAAGCACAAACTCCCAGTTATAAATAAATAAGTCATGGAGGTATACAGCACAGTATATAGTCAACATTGTAATACATTTCTATGGTGACAGATGACATTTAGACATATTTTGCAATCATATTGTGAGGTATATAAATGTAGTATCACTATGTTGTACTCTGATATAGATAAAATATTGCACATTAACTATGTTTTTAAATTTTTTAAATGAATCATATATGCTACATTTAAAAATTATTATTAGCATATATTTGATATGAATATCAGAAAAAAGATGTATTAGTGCAGAATTATTTCTGGAATTATTATTATTACATAAGGAAATAATCAAATAAAGCCTTTACCATGCTTACTAATGTTTACAAGTTCCCTTAATATGTCTACAGTTAAGATCCAGAGAGAAGCAAGTAAAAAATCTTGTAATTCTAATTTGTCAAGATACATCTCAAAGTGTATTTTAAGATTGTGAACATTCTCATTGGTATATTTCAAGAAAAATTAATTACAGAGTTTGTAAACAAGTTTGCATTTATAGGAAATCTCAACAACTTTTAAATTTTAACTGTCCTTCAAGACAGATTTCAAAAACAATCACTATGTGCACATTTTCTGTTTTCATTCCTCATTATTAACACTCGGTGAAAAAGCAACTGTTAACGACCATTTTCCCAGTTGATTTCAAGCCCATTATATCCACACCACTGTTACAACACTAGTGTGTTAAAAAGCAGGTTTGGCTCAAACAAACAATAGGATTTGACTGTGTTACCAACACTGAACATCAAAATTCACTTAATGTTCTTTTTAAAGGTTCATGTTTTAAAATCAAGATGATTCCAAAATGTGAAATCATTTTAAGAGCTTTCTGTTAACACTAATTTTTATAGATATGTTTTCTTCATTTGATACCCATTATGCAGAACACCCTCCACATTTATGCTGTTTTTAAAAAAATTGGTGAGTTGCTATCTTGTGGGCATATATAATCTTAGCATCTTATTGTTTTGTTTTGTTTTTATGTAAGATATAAGGTTGAGCAAGAAAATGTTTTCCGGCTGTTTTGTCACTTGGTTCCACATAGAATCACCTAGAGACATATAAAGCTTCCACTCAGGCCCTAGAAACATAATAATAGGAATTATGATATATTGTAGAGCTTAAAGAAGTCTAAAACTCCGAAGTGTGAAGCCTAAGTGATTTTCTCCAGTACATTAATCAAAGCACCACTGACAACTAGAATTATATTGTTATTCATGTGAGGCATTCAAGACTCTTCCTAATTCCCTGGTGGCATTTATTTCAAAACTCTGAAGAAGCGACAGATGAAAGAAACCTTAGTTAAAATATCAAATGAAGTAAAAATGGTAAAATATTTCTGATCAGCCATACATTAAATTACTACTTGACTTTCAGAACTAGACATTAATGCTGCATATCCTGTCTATAATCTACTGCAGAAATTTAAAATTGGGGATTTGCTGTCTCTTTATTTATTAAAATTCTGTTTATGTTTATAAAGATGATAATGTTTTATATATTTTATAATATTTATATCCAATGAAACAACAATTAATACCAATTATTGCTCAATATCAAATATCATTATATTCATTCATTCTTTAAGATGTAATTAAAAGTTGAAAGAAATTATGGGCTCAAACACACAAAAGAAAAACATATGTAAAAACAACTATGTATCAGACCATAGAAAATTTAGAGAACTAAAAGGTTGCTGCAAGATTGCCCGTAATATTTTTGGCTTGAAACAGAATAAGAAAGATTGGATGTTTTGAGTTATGTTTATTTAATGTCTATGTTATTAACTAAATCCTAACTGGGGTACCAGACTGTAATTCCTTGTTTCTAATGCACTAACTCTCAATAAAGTTGGTTGAATTCTGATATCTAGAATGCAGAGGATCTGCTTGCATTTTTCTTTTATTAATACTTATTGCTAACACATTAAACTACTAAACATTTAAGATTTCCAGAATAACAGGAGGGTGGTATAGGGCCATGTTGGTAATAAATCAAAGACTGTTATTTGAGGAAAAATGCAAATATGCGTATGCCACCTGACATTTGTTCAGGTAATAATAATAATAAATCTAAACAGTTAAAAGAATTAATATTGCTTATCTAATCTAAGTTAAATGAAATATCACATCCAGAGGTTATGGAGAAGGAGTCTGTACAACACTCTGTATGTGGTCTGACCATGTGGATGAAAGTTTTAAAGAAATGCCATCAGCAATAAACGATAACATTTTATCATGCTCATGTGCTTCCTGCTTTGCCTCATACTTCAAATATATGAACAAAATCATTATTGCAAAAATATTTTACACTTCACATATGGATTAATTTCATTTTACCTTAAATTTATTAATTTTATCCAATAAAAGACAAATGAATGTAAAATATATTCATGTCTAAATGATCTCTCTGTGACAGTGCAACCAGCAACACCCCAATCAGGGAAAATCCTGATTTCCACACAGTGCTAATATTTCATTACAGAAAAAAATTTTACAAAAGAGTGGGCATTCCAAAATCATTGTGCTATGCTTTTTATTTTATACACACAGATCTTTTTTATTGCAAAGGCCAATTATATTTTGTTAAATTTTAAATTATTTAGTTACATAATAATTTTAATTACATTATCAAGGAAAACAGTGCAAGCATCCTTCCCCAGTAAGTACAACAAAAAAAAAGCTATAGATACCATCCTAGGTAATACTCAGAAATTAAAATTTTTCTCTTTAACATTGAGAACAAGATGAGAATCCTTACTTACTACTTATAATCAACATTGAACTTGAGACATTAGCTATTAAAATAAAGCAAGAAAAATAAATAAAATTAATATATCTCAATGCTCTCCAAGTCCATCCATGCTGTCGCAAGGGTAAAATTTTATTCTTTTTTTTAGAGCCAAGTAGTATGATATTTTATAAATATGGCATGGTTGTTTTATCCATTTCTCTGCTGATGGACATTTGGGCTGCTTCCATATCTTGGAGATTGCAAATAACACCACAATGAATAAAGGGCTACTTATGATCTTTCCATTTAGTCTTCTGGGTTTCTTCAGATATATTCCCAGAAGTGAAATTGCTGGTCATAAGGCAGTTTCATTTTTAATTTTTGAGATATCTCCATACTGCTTTCCACAGTAACTGTACCAATCTGCATTCCCACCAATAGTGCAAAAGAGTTCCCCTTTCTCCACATTCTCATTAACACTTATTTGTTGATTTATTGATGATAGCCATTCTGACCAGGGTGAGATGATAGTAATATCTCATTGTAGTTTTAGTTTGCATTTCTCAAATGATTACTGATGTTGAGCATCTTTTCATATGTATATTGGCCATCTTTATGTCCTCTTTGGCAAATGTCTATTCAGGTCTTATTCCTGTTTTTTTTTTGGTTGGATTTTTTTGGGTGTTGAGTTTTGTACGTTCTTTTTAACATTTGGATATGAAGCCCTTAACATATGTATTGGCAAACATGTTCCCCCATTCTGTGGGTTGTATTTTTATTTTTATTTTGATGGTTTCCTTTGTTGTGAAAAAGCTTTTCAGAAGCCAGTCAGAAAAAGACAAATACCATATAATTTCAGTCATATGTGAAATGTAATGAACAAACTGAATTAACAAGCAAAATAGAAACAGACTCAGAGATAGACAGCAGGCTGACATCTCTTCTGGGGAAGATTAGAGAGTGGAGGGATTGAACACAAAGCAAAAAAAAAAATGGACATGGAGAACATGGTGGTTTTTTGGGGAGGAGAATAAATGGTAATGGATAAAAATACAATAAGAAATAAAAAATAATAATATAGCTTACAAAGAAAGAAGTAAAGTGTCCTTAATTGCAGATGACAAGATTGTTAATATAATAAATGTATGAGGCAACTTATAGAATAAGTTCATTGAGCAAGATCTCAAAATAAAAGATTAGCATACAAAAATGAATAGTATTTTTATATTCTAGTAAACCACTTTAAATAAATTTAAAATTCCACACATAGCATCTAAACATAAGTGTTTTAGATGTTTAAAATAAATTTTCCAAAAATTATACATACATATAAAAGTAAACACAGATAAACATAAAATGATATATTAAAATTCTTTAAAATTAAAGGCTTCTGCTCATTAAATTACACTGTACATTAATATAGTTTTCCTTTTATTATTTAAATTTTTGTACTCTCCCATAGAAATCTTTGCATATCACAAATCAAATGGATGTCTGACGTAAGGACAAAAACTCTTCTATACATTGCTAGTTTACTAGCAATTTTACTATAAATGAATGTTAAATATTTTAAAACTATTTTTATAAGCATAAATCTTTTGTTTATTATTTTATAAGTAGAAATCTTTTGTTTAATATGGTGAACTATCTAGATTTATTTTTAAATGTTCATTAACGCCCATCTCTCATATAAACTCTATTTGGTTGTGATGTTTTCTCTTTATAAAATGTTGATCTTTTTCTAGCAGTTTAGATAAAGATGTATGCCTCTTTCATGAAGAATCTGAGCATGTAATTTTATTCTCTTAATGGCTTAGAAAGGTTCTGATATTAACATTATGCTGATATGATGTAATAAATTGAGAATATTTCTTCTTTTTTTCTGAAAATGGTTTGATGTGAAACCTCTCTTAAATATTTAAGGGTATAGAATATTTCTTATACTGATCAGTTGAAGCTCTTTAAACTGAGTTTACTTGCACATATTTTTGGGGGGGAACATTTCTTCATCACTGATGAGTTTTTGCTCCCATTATTCTCAGTGTGACAGCAAAAATGGGAATTGGGAATGACATGCTCCTTGGAGTCTGCAGAATTTTTGTGGCCCAAACTCTACTATGAAATATCAAGGATGAAAATACATTTAGACTTCAATACTGATAGGGCTGTTTACTCTGGTCATTTTATTTACTTTCTGTAGGGTGAGGGATGGGTTATTTTTGGTTTCTTGGTTTCGCTCATCCCTTAACCCATCAGTCAGCCTATTATACATTTCCTTGAGTCAGTTTCCTGTGCCAGTAATCACACCTGTAGGTTTTCAAAGCACTTTATATCTGTGTTTTCCTGTTCTCTGTTTTTGTTTTAACAGCACTCTACTTTTACGTTCTCCTTAACAGGATATATTGGCAAAAAAACTATACAAAAAGATGTATTATCTGTAGATCAAGAAAATAGTCTGTTCAAAATTAGTTTCAGTAAGCAAATTGATACAAAAATCATACTGTAAATAAAATGTTATAAAAAGTAAATTGTACCTAATATTACTCACTATGCAAGTCCATTATAGCATCATCGGCCTTAATTACTAATCAGAATAAAGCACATTTTCATTTTCTTGTATCCCTGCAGCTCTTAATGACTCATGTTTAATGGGTGTTGAGTCCTTCAAATATTTTAAAACAGGTATAACTGATTTAATTTCTTTTAATAAACTTACATCTTTCTTGACAATTAAAATGAGAACTCCATTAGGGAGTAGCTAATCTTGATAGATAAATGTTAAGTGCTACATTCGCAATGACTTTTTTCACATGAATTATGTTGTAAAAACTGTCAAATAAACAAAGAACAAATTAGAAGGAATAATAATTAATGAAAAGGTTGAAATTAATATAATTATTTTAGGCAAGTGCATATCTAAGAAACTAGGAAATCAGGTGCTGTCTATTAGGCTAGCAATTTCAAGTCTACAATAAGATATTGACAAAAAGATCTACTCTTGGTAATTGGTTCCAAACATGGTGGAAAATTTTTTCCTAAGAGCCTTCTCTTATGAGAAGTACTGTCAGTTAAGGCTGGCCTTTTTATCCAGATTGGTATACTGTAGTCCTAGTGAAATCACTGACCAGAGTCAGATTCAAGTAAGTGAACTTTGAATCACATAAAATAATACTGTGCAACTAGGTATTTGTGAAATATAATTATGTGAGCCAGAATAAGTAATAAAGAGAATTGTCGATTATGTTTAGGCCAACTATATATACATATATGTATACAAAATATAATTTTGTATTTAACATATATGTGATAATGTCCAGTTGTATTATGACATAAAATGTAAAATTTCTGTTTACTTTTGTATTCTTTTTTATATAAATAAAATTTGAATATCTGAAAACAAAAGAGACGGTATATTTTCAGTTTGGGGTAAAATAATAAATAATCACCTCTAAGAAAAAAATGGCTTGTTCACAACCATTAATATATGAACAATAATCCATTTAGTGGGAGAACATGAGTCCTGATCATTTTGCTCTAATTTTGGCATTTTCTACTTACCTTTTATTCCTTTAAACACATTTAAAAGTAAGAATAAAACCTAAAAATTTTTAAGGATAAAAGCAGGAGTAATATTCTAAATCCAACACATTTGTGTCTAGGTGCTATTGAGAAACATTTTGACGTGGTAAAATTTCTTTCAATTTTCCTAAACCTGTGTCATGTTTTTATTAATAATGCATGATCTACATGACGGTAATGACAAGTGATGAAAGAAACAAAACAGCTACTCAGAAAAAAATGCAGACTTTTTTTTGATATCTGCCTCTGATTTCAAGACAGTTAAACTATTTGATGAGATGGTTTCAATTTTATTTGTCACTAAGATGTGAAAAATCAGAGTAGCTAGATCCGCCCCATCCCTGCCATTATCTTATCAGTTTAATTTCTCTTGAGTCAGTGTTGTTTTATGTTCTTCTTGTTCTACAACTGCTCTTGTGGATCAGTGGTTTCATTGTTCTCAATTTTATAATAAAAGCAAATGTTTTCTATGTTAGTATGACTGAATTTATTACAACTGTAGCAAAAGGTGTGGCTGCTGCCTGACACCTTGTTCTTAGAAGTTTTCACTGATGCTGATCCTGTACTATTAAAGAATAAACAACATAAACCGCAGTAACAAGTTCAAAATTACCATAATTATTATAGGCATCATATAAAAGTTGTTTATCAAAATGTAAACTATGCCATAGTACTTAATACTAAGGAGTAGTATCCATTGTACAAAAGTTAAATATAAATATACCTAATTATAACTTTCATGTGGTAAGAAATTACTTCCTTTCTGACCCATAAGTCTTCTCTTAAAAATAACAAACTGAAATGAAAATATATATGCTCTGTGACCATAGCAGGTCTTGCAAACGTAGAATTACAGAACAACATTTAAAACCTTTTGAATATGTATTGCTGCTGCTTATAGACAGGATTAAAGTGTTTTCAGCCATGAAGTTCTATATAATAGCACATTTGAATTTTGAAATTTTAAACTGGTGCTGAAACAAAATATACATCTATTGTATTATGTCAAACTTATAATATGAACAACCAAGTGAGCAATTCTGAGTAATTAAATTCTGCTAATCATTTGTACTTACTGACTGTGGAATAGGGCAATTACAGTTCAGCAGTAACTATAAGCATGATAATTTGGTTTGTTCTTGCATTTTGTTTTCAGGTAAGTACAATGTAATCAAAAGGCAAATTTCTTGCAAACTCTTCTACTTCATGAATTTTTAAAAGATGTACAATTTTATTTAAAACAAAACATAAATGATTATACCAGTTTAAGGTCTTACCATGGCTTACAAGGCACTGTGGGATATGCTCCCTGCAAAGTCGCTGATCTCTACTGCTCAGTGTTGTCAGCCATAGCCTGCCTACTTGGTATTTTTTTTGAACCCTGCAAGTTTGTGTACATGTGCTGTTTCCTCTGCCCTGAGAGTCCTCCCAGCACTTGAGATCCCTGCCTAGCAGCCTCCTTCAATTTATTCAGGTCACTGTTCATGAGAAAACTTACCATAAAGTATTGTACTAATCTAATATAAAATAATAGTATCTGTGTCTATAGCGATCACTTCTTTTTTTATTTTATAAAAGAACATAGCCCTGCCTGCTGTGTGAGTATAACAGGTCATGTACTCTTGCACAGCTCTGTGAATGTACAAAAAACCACTAATTTTACACTTCAGTGGGATGAATTTTATAGTATGTAAATTATGTCTGAATAAAACTTTTTTGAATTTTTTTTCAAAAGCCTTTCTATCTCTTTTTGAATGACTGTAAAATCCTCATTAGTCTCTGTAGGGGAGGACATGAACTCCTGTTTTACTCTGCCATGATCTAGAGCTCTAGTCACACTAACGTCTTGCTTTTCTTTAAAATCACTAAGTCTTTTTCTGTATATTGGCTTAGCACTGGTCCCCACTGCTTAGAATACTTCTTCAGCAATTAGCATGACTGGCTTATTCTTTAGTGATATTTTTAAGGAACTAGCCTTTGATTTGGTTGATATTTTTAACTTAATTTCCTCTTTTCAGTTTTAGTAAATTTTGCTCTAATTTTTATTTCTATTCTACTGCTTACTTTGTGTTTCACTTGTTCTTCTTTTTCTCATTTCCTAAGGTTACAGCTTGGATTACATTATAGATCTTTCTCTTTTTTTTGTAATATATACATCTGATGCTCTAAATTTCCTCTAAGCACTGCTTTTGCTGGATCCCACAAATTTTATTTTCAAGTTAGTTAAATATATTTTTGCATACTTGTGATGTGTTGTAGAATTGTACACCTGAAACCTGTATAATTTCATGAACCAGTGCCACCCAAACAAATTCAATAAAAAGGAAAAACAATTTCAAATTTCTCTTAAGATTTCTTTGATACCCATGTTATTTAGAAGTGTGCTGTTTACTCTCCATGTATGTTGGGATTATCCAGCTTTCTGTCATTGAGTTTTAATTTAAATATTCATTGAGGTCAGTGAAGATATTTTGTGTGGTTGCTATTCTTCAAAATTTTTTATGATGTGCTTCATTTCCCAAACGAGATCTATCTTGGTTAATGTTCTGAGTGAGCTTGAGAAGAATGTGTGGTCTGCTGTTGTTGCATGATGTAGTCTGTAGATGTTGTCTAGTGCATTCAGTTTTCCATAACAAAATAGCATAGACTGGGTGGCTTATAGACCACAAGAATTTATTTCTCACAATTCTGGAAGCTGGAATTCTGAGGTCAAGGTACCAGCATGCTTGATTCCCAGTTAGGACTCTGTTCCTGGTTTGTAGATAGCCATCTTTTCATTCTGTTCTCACATGGCAGAAGGAAACCAAGAAAACTTTCTGGGGGTCTCCTTTATAAGGGCACAATCCCATTCATTCATAGGGCCTCACTTTCATGATCTAATGACTTTTCAAAGGCCCATCTCCTAATATTATTGTATTGGGGATTAGTATTTGAACATACTAATGTTAGGGAAATTTAAATTCATAAATGATGTCAATCAGAACCAGTAGATTGATGGATACTGGTGGGGTTGTACAGCTCAACATCGTCCATATTGCCAAAAGCATGAGGCGATTTTTCTTCAAATTCACTATAAGAATTTTCATAAAGTTCTTGGGAATAAAACACATGAAAATGTGGTGCCATCCTATAGGCTCACCACCCCACCTGGAATTTTTCTCTCTCAAACTTGTGCACATCGAGCCACCATCCATTTGTCAAATACAGTTTAGGTTTTCTGTCCCACTATTGGTTCCCACAGTTATCCACTTCTGGGCTTTTGCTCTACCAAATTGTGACTCTCTGTACCTGCCTGCTTGTCTCTTCACTTTTGAGGACACTAGTTTGCCTTAAGACATTAGTTCTCTGATGGATTCAAGAAGGGATGTAGGTGTTCGGTTTGTCCAGCTTTTTTCTTGTATGTATGGGAGAAGCAAGTTCCAAGTTCTTTACATGCCATTCTGAAAGCCAAAAGTCAATCCCTAGTTATTCAAATGTTATATCCTCAATGAAATCTTGGTCATTCAGCATAACATTATCACAATCTATGATAATCAACATCATGCTTTCATTTATTTCTTGTCTGCCTCCCAGGATGTTAGTTCCCTAGAGGCACAGATTTTAGGGAATTCAATAAGTGACTTCCACAGATTAAATGATTAATAATATTTGTTAAGAAAAAACCTAAAAGGAAAAGACATACAAGTAAGGATACATGCACGCATTTGTTGCCACACAATTTATAACATGAAATAATTGTACATACCATAAACTAAATGTATAAAACAGGAAAATTAGATATGGTATAAACCTGCCTTCGAATGCTAGGCAACCATTAAAATCCTTTTAGTAGATTTGTAGGAACTGACATGGAAGTTAAAAATATACTGCCAAGAACAAGCTCGAGGACATTGAAGAAGTGGTGCTATTTTATGCAGAGAGAAAATGTGTGTGTGCAGGCAAAAGAGCGTTGAAAAAGGAGAGGAGATAAATTTTTAATGAGCTTATCTTGAAGGGGGGTGAAAAAAATGCTGCATATAATTGGTCATAGTTTTATTTCTTTGTTACTGAATTTTGTTTTAAAAATATGTTTTAAAAGTTCATGATATATGTATTTGCTGCAATATCATTAAAAGAGTAAAGTGTGGATGAATATATAATTTTTTCTATTTTTGTACTACTTTTATGATAGTGAATTTAAACACATAGCTACCTGCTGGAATTATGAAAAAATGTAGTAAGATTAGGAGGGTGAGGTAGGTAGAGAAATTGGATTCTGGAGAATGTGGGAGACAAGTGACTGGAAAAGCCTGGAAATATTGAAAGAAGGACACTTGATGTTTGGGTTGGAGAACCTGAATTTAGAGGATCATCATCCATCAACTAATCTATCAGTTAAAGACATACTTTTCCCCATTCCCTCCATTTTTCCAACTTTCTCTCCCCTAAAAATAATTCCATCTATGTAGAAAGCAGGAGCAAGTGATTTCAGGAATATACTTTAGAAACTTTAGTTAAGTATTACATATTTTATTTTATTATAAACTATATGTGACACATAGCATATATCGCACATATAGCATATAGAGTAGTGGGCAAAAGTAGGTTTATAATTATAATGCAAATAATCCAGTCATTAATAAATAAAATACAAGAATAAACTCTATTTTGCATACTCACATCCATAAACCTACTTTGGTCCATCCCTGTATGTACATGTATCAAAGATCGTAACTATAAGGAAGAACTCTAAACCAGTTTTCAAAAATATACATTGTATAAGAAAGTTTTTGCTAGAATATATTTAGTTAATAGAGAGGCTGAAAATATTTCTAATATAAGACAATTATATTTCTACTGGCAAGCACATATTAGGAGCATAATAATTGATCAACAAGAGATGGCATGTCAGATTTTTAGCAATATACAAGTATAGTACACTACCATATTTTCTTTTTTTTATTTTTAACATTTTTTTATTGTTTTTCAGTACAGTTTTCTGTCTTTTACTCCCATCCCATACCACCCCCCAGTGCTCCCCCCCCTCCCCTTTCCACCACCCCCCCCAGTTTCTGTCCATGTGTCCTTTATACTTGTTCCTATAATCCCCTCCCTTTTTCCCTAAAATTCCCTCCCCTCTCCCCTCTGGATACTATCATCCCCTTTTCTATTTCAATGTCTTTGGCTTTATTTTGTTTGCTTGTTTGTTTAGTTGCTCAGGTTCCTGTTAAAGGTGAGATCATATTTTCTTTCCAGTAATAATTGTGTCTATTGTATTATTTCCCTTTACTTTTAATGTTATAATTTTATCACCTTAGATGCTTTTCTGTTAATTATGAGAAGCAAGCGACATTTGTACATTTTTCCATAGAAAACAATAATGAAGGTAAGAAGATGCTGCTTTCTTCTCTTGTAAAGAAAGTTTACTAGTTTTTCCTTAGATTTATGTAGCTTTGCAAAAACATTCACCTCTAAAAGTCAAAATCCCCATAGAGCAATAGATATAACTTGCTACAAAAAGACTTGGGAGTGTGATTTCAAACTAAAGGGATTATATATCTGCATCCTAGTTGTCATTCTGTCCTCAAGTCTTATATGCTTTCTGAAAGGGCTCTTTACTTTTTGCCATTTAAATTTATGATTTGTAAAATCAGACTACACATAAGTTTAAATTTAATAGCAGTATGAGAGTACAATATCATATAATATTTGGCTATTTAGAGGAATAAAAATAGCAGTCTTGTGAACATAAAATAATAGATATTTTATTAGAGAGAGGATTATTCAGTGATTTTTTAACCATAACCCTTCAACTGGTGGACTGCACTTTTGCACCTTTTCCCTTTGTATAAGGAGGGTGAAAATGGCAAATAACTTCACAGGCTTTTTTACTTAATTTTAAGGAAGTAACTACAGCAACTAAGTTTTCTCTTAATATCTATTCACCTGCTTTACATTTAATAAGAGAAATCTGACCTTTGCTATGCTTAGAGCTATCTAGCTAGCAAGAACATTTTTCATAGCCTCTCTTGCAGCAGGACTTAATGTGGAATTCAGTCCTGCTCAATGTGATGTGAGGAAAAAGTATATGTACACTTTCTTAATCATGTCGTTCAGGGGAAGCTGTTTTCCTTTTCCCTCTTTTCTCTATCCTATGAGCAGGTATAAGAACGTGTGTTAATTGGCCAGCATTGGCCATGCAGGTAGGGATGAGGAAGCAAGAAGGTAGAAAGAGCCTGCACCTGTATGACCTCCAGTACCTGAGCTGACCTGCCCCATGGGCCACCTATCAGCTTAGACATCTGTCTGCTTGAGAAAATAAATATTTTATCCTGTTTAAAGAACTGTCATTTGCTAACAGAAACTAAATAAATATCTTAGCTAATAAAGAATGTGCATTTTAAAAACTATGCAAATATGAGATCTGCAGCTCTGTTTCCACACTATAATAATCATACCCTCATTATTGAACAATATAGCTTGTTAAAAATAAATTTACTTTATTAAAACAGATTATGTAAGATAATTTTTCCTTTTACATAAATGTTTATATTAAGATGTTTTGAAGCTTTTTTATATTTTAATTATATTTTATTGATTATACTTTTACAGTCGGCCCAATTTTTCCCCTTTGTTCCCCCTCCACACAGCACCCACCCCCAACTCACTCAGTTAAATCCCTACACCATTGTTCATGCATAGGTTCTTTGGCTACTCTATTATCTACATTGTATTTTATATCCACATAGCTATTCTGTAACTACCTACTTGAACTTTTTAACCCCCTCACCTCTTCACCTATTATCCCCAAACACCTCCCATCTGGCAAGCATCAAAACATTCACTGTGTACATGATTCTGTCTTTGTTCTTGTTTGCTTAGTTTGTTATTAGAATTGATTGTTGGTAGATATGCATTTGTTGCCATTTTATTTTTTATAATTTTAATCTTCTTTTTCTTAAATAATTCCCTTTAACATTTTATATAATAATGGTTCAGTGATGATAAATTCCTTTAGTTTTTTCTAGTTTGGGAAGTTCTTTATCTGCCCTTTGATTCTAAACAATGTCTTTGCTGGGTAGAGCAGTCTTGTCTGTAGATCTCTGTTTTTCATGACTTTGAATAATTCTTTCAGGAAATATTGCCTAGAAAGGATTGATAACCACTGAGCCACACCAACCAGGGCCTTTTTTAATGTATACTTTTTCTTCTTGTTGTTCTGATTTGTTGTTTGCGTCCTTATGTTTCAAATCATTGATTTGATTTTCAGCTTTATCCTGATGTTTTCCTATGAATTATACTTTATTTCAACCTGTGTATCCTTCATTTCTGACTTCATTCCTTGAAAGGATTGATAATCCTTTCTAGCTTGCAAAGTTTCTTTTGAGAAATTAGCTGATAGTCTTACGGGAACTCCCTTGTAGGTAACTAACTGCTTTTCTCTTTCTGTTTTTAAGATCTTCTCTTTATCTTTAAGCTTTGGCATTTTAATTATGAAGTGCCTTGGAGTGGGCCTCTGTGCATCCATCTTGTTTGGGACTCTCTGTGCTGCCTGGACTTGCATGTCTATTTTCTTTACCCAATTTGGGAAGTTTTCTTTCATTATTTTTTCAAATAGATTTCCAATTTCTTGTTCTTTCTCTTCTTCTTCCAAAACCCATATGATGAAAATGTTGCAAGGCTTGAAGTTGACCCAGAGGCTGCTTACACTATCCTCCTTTTTAAAAAAAAAAAAGACTTTATTTACTTTGTTTTTTAGAGAGGGGAAGGGAGAAGGACAGAGAGGGAGAGAAACACCACTGTATGGTTGCCTTGCCTCTTGTGCACCCCCAGCTGGGGACCCTGGGCAACCCAGGCATGTGCCCTAGACTGGGAATCAAACCATCAACCCTTTGATTCACAGGCCGGCACTCAACCACTGAGCCACACCAACCAGGGCCTTTTTTTATGTATACTTTTTCTTCTTGTTGTTCTGATTGGTGCTCCGGCCCACGGAGCAGTCAACGGGGGTCCCGAGTCTACCTGAAACAGATGAAAGGGGTGGGAAC
>PVKM010035767.1:0-15042 GCA_004027735.1 Carollia perspicillata | reverse complement strand
TTTACTGATGGGCACCTAGGCTGCTTCCAGCACTTGGCTATTGTAAATATGCTGCTATGAACATTGGGGTGCATAGGTTCTTTTGGATTGGTGTTTCAGGGTTCTTAGGGTATAATCCTAGCAGTGGAATTGCTGGGTCAAAAGGCACATCCATTTTTAGTTTTCTGAAACAATTCCATACTGTTTTCCATAGTGGTTGCACCAGTCTGCAATCCCACCAACAACGCACTAGGGTTCCCTTTTCTCCACAACCTTGCCAGCACTTATTTGTTGCTTTGTTTATTATGGCCATTCTCACTGACGAGAGGTGGTATCTCACTGTGGTTTTAATTTGCATTTCTCTGATAGCTAGTGATACTGAGCATCTTCTCACGTGTCTCTGGATCCTCTGTTTGTCCTCCTTGGAGAAGTGCCTGTTCAAGTCCTTTGCCCATTTTTTAATTGGGTTGCTAGTATTCTTAGAGTGGAATCATGTGAGTTCTTTGTATATTTTGGAGATTAAACACTTGTCTGAGGTATCGTTGGCAAATATGTTTTCCTCTATGGTTGGTTCTCTTTTTATTTTTAATACTGTTTTCTTCCATGCAGAAGCTTTTTATTTTGATGAGATCCCATTTGTTTATTCTTTCCTTTATGTCCCTTGCTCTAGGGAACATATCAGTGAAAATACTGCTGTGTGAAATATCTGAGATTTTCCTGCCTATGTTTTCCTCTAGGACTTTAATGGTGTCATGACTTTTATTTAAATCTTTTATCCATGCTGAATTTATTTTTGTATATGGTGGAAGTTGGTGCTCAAGTTTCTTTTTTTTTTTTTTGCATGTAGCTGTCCAGTTCTCCCAACACCATTTGTTGAAGAGGCTACTGTTACTCCATTTTATGCTGCTGTCCCCTTTGTCAAAAACTAACTGACCGTAGTGACTTAGGTTTATTTCTGGGCTCTCTACTCTGTTCCATTGTTCTGTTTTTATGCCAGTACCAGGCTGTATTGATTACTGTGGCCTTGTAATACAGTATGGTATCAGGTATTGTGATCCCTCCTACTTTGCTCTTCTTTCTCGAAATTGCAGCTGCTATTTGGGGTTGTTTATGGTTCCATATAAACTTTTGAAGTGTTTGTTCTATGTCTGTGAAATATGCCACTGGTACTTTAATAGGTATTGCATCGAATCTGTAAATTGCTTTGGGTAGTATGGACATTTTGATGATGTTAATTCTTCCAATCCATGAACACGGTATATGTTTCCATTTGTTTGTGTCTTCTTTGATTTCTTTCTTCAGTGTTGTGTAGTTTTCTGAGTACAGATCTTTTACCTCCTCGGTTAGGTTTATTCCTAGGTATTTTATTTTTCTTGTTGCTGTATCAAATGGGATTTTTTTCTTGATTTCTGCTTCTGCTGTTTCATTGCTGGTATACAAAAATGCCTTTGATTTCTGGATATTGACTTTATATCCCACTGCTTTGCTTAAATAAGGCTTATTTTTAAATGAAAGGGAAAATTTTTTTCTATGGCTTCCTGTCACTACAGAAAGAAAAAATATCCCTGCTTTTACCTGGGAAACTAGGCCTTCAGGGGCACCAGGCTTCCTAATTTTTCACTCAAGCCAGACCAGTAGCAGAACTGCCTTTGAGGAGTTGGCTGTTCAGTAGAAGACACACATTGGCTGAAAGAATGAGAGAAAGGAAACCAGAGCAACCCCTCCCCATCCACTGCCTCAGTCATCTAAAAAGTCTTCTCCCTACCTTCTCATATCCCGCCGATGACTTCCAGTATAGCCAATAGAGAATGTGTTTCCCACAAAAATTCAGACTATGAATCATCCACTTTGCAAAAGTAGAATAAGGGTACGGAACTAGTATCAAAGTATATTTCTGGAACAAAATGGAAAAAGAACATCTTTTTTTATTTAAAAGATAAATTTTAAAAAATCAAAGGATCAAATAACCGTGTATGTACATGGTGTGAATGATGCATTTGGTAACGACGGATCTAATGAATTACCATGACGTGCTACACTACTGAGGATGGTCCTCTCGCTCTTCTTTCTAGTGGGTGGAATCCTGCTGAGACTTGTCCTAGATTGATGGCATTCAAATAAAAGCTTTTCCACACCCCCCAAAGTCTATGTTACACTAACAATCAAAAAGAGTTCCTCAGTTTTAATGGGGGCACAGCACTGAAACGTGGCCTTCCTCCCCCACGGGGGCAGCCCCTGCACTGGGTCCTTGGAACCCAGAGTTGCTCAGGACACAGTTGGAAAACTGTGACCCTGATCATCTGAACAGCCCAGAGGAAAAAGTGGGGACCTTTTTTCACAGCTGCTTCTCATGATAATTAGAAGAGACTCAACTCAGTTACCCACTTTATCTTTTTGCCTTTTTAAAGCTTTGCACATGGAATGTTTTCCTCCAATTTCTTTCCATCCAAAAATAGCTGGCACGCTAAAATCAACACACAGAGCCTCTGCAAGTCCCCGGTCCCTCAGCTGTCTGGTCAACCTTCTTCTTCCCTTTTCCGTATCACTGTAGTCACCTGCCTCCCAGCGGGGAGTGCACCTCTTCTCCTGGTGAAATTAATAATAGATCCCTTTCCCTCTCACCAGTCTACCTGTTTGGGTCACAAACTGTAGGGTAACCCAATATATAGAGCACTATTTTCTTTCCACTATTTATCAGAGCTTGCATTGTGTCAATATGTCCTAGATTGCTATGTCTTGATTATCACATAATTTGTTAATGGTCTTGGTGGGGACCACCAACTAGAATCCAATCTTCGCCACAGACTACTCAGTTTGGCCAGTGAGTGCCTCCCATACCTTCCCCTCCCATTCATGCTACACCCACGCCCCACCCCCCAAAGGGAGCTGTTGAAGCAAAGCTGTTTGAAAATGTGGTTTGGACAGATCAGAGTGCAGCCCAAGGGGCCCTGGAGAAGCTAGCAAGCCTGGTGGAGGTAAAAAGCCCAAGAGTGGAAGGACAGAAATATGGGTGAAGAGTTGGACAATGACAGGAGGAAAAAGGAGGTCAAGGTGTGGAAGGAACTGGGTGGGAGAGAGGCTGTCAGGGAGCATCATAAAACACCCAATCACCTCCAAGGTGTACCCTGTGCCAGCGGTGCCAGTCACGCTGATCTCCAGGCGGGTCTATTTGATGTCCTAACTTTCTGATCAAATAAGTCTCCTAAAAAGTTCATTCTACATTGGGAGTTTTTAAATTGTGGTATTTAGAAGTTAATGACCATTTGAACCCATGAAGCAAAGTACGAACACCACAAACAACCCATCTGCCCACTCGTTCAGCAGGTTTGCAGCAGGAAGGGTGGGTAATGGTGACGGGGAAGAGCAGGAAGTGACATTCAGAGAACAGGAGTAGCCTCGGGAAACTCGGAGAGGAGAAAGGAGCATTTAGCAACTGCTTGAGGAAGGACTAGTGAAATGAGGCAGGTGCTCGGCCTTCGAGCCGTGCATCACCCCACGTTGTTCGCGTGCTTGTGCTGTATCCTGCACTTACTGAGACCCATTTCATTGCACTAAACATGGTCCCTGCAAACTCTTGTGACCACCACCCCCACCCCTGCCCCGGGCCCTGTCGTCCCCTGTGACTGATTTTGTACCTACTTATTCCATCATTCCTTCTCTCCCTAAAACACAGCTGATATGCTTTTGTAGCAAGCCAATTTCTTTCTCTTCTTCCTTCAACCCCTCCTGCCCTCCCAAAAAATCTTCTATAAAACTCCAGCAGAAGTATAGACACTTCTATAGAAATCAAATTCCCTAGGGGACCAAATGTTGCCATTGGTTCAACCTTCCCTCCACAGAACACACCGGTTTCTGAAAACTCTTGTTGGCTTTCTTATGTAAAGCTCTCTCCTAAGGCTCTCTGTGTAGTCCAGTGGTAAAGGCTCTTTGACAGAGAATCTTCGGTTCCAAGAAATTTAGAACAAATAGCCACAGGAGAAAAAGAAGTCTGGCAGACTTTACTGCTGTTAGCAAACACAAGGAAATGGAAATTTTCTAAGACCACAAATCCTGGAAAGAGCCTAGAATGCCTCAGAGTGACACACAGCTCAAGACAAATCTTATCTCTTGAGCTTAAAAATACAATGCAAGACAGAGAGACGGCAATGGTAACCTTCAGTTTAATTATGGATTATGCAATACTTTTGTTATATGTTGATCTTCCTTTTCATGTGTTGCTTAGGTCAGTGTTAAAAATTACTTTACATTCCTAAATAGTACCTAATAGTTGCTGCTTGGCTATACTTTTACCCAGTATTTTGTGGAGAAGCCGAAGTGAATTGGAGACTGTGCACCTGAACAGGCTTTCAATAGTTAATCGTTATTTCCACATTCATTTTGGGGTTCCAGGTTGGGTGGCCTTTTCCTTTGCCCCATGTGAGCCCACTGTGGTCTTGGCTGGCTGGGCTCCACCTGCTGACCCAGCCTTGGGTGGGGATGAGAAATCTCCTCAGACACTGAAAGGACCTCTCCCTTCTTGGAATGGAGTGTGAGGAAATGAGCTCCAGGCCAGTATCCTGCAGCCTCCCGGCACTTTTGAAGAAGCAGCCCCTTTACAAGCATTTGCTACCAGACAAGCTGGGCATCTGCTGATCTTGACAAGTGGGAAAGAAGAGGGCCTTGACTTCAGAGACCTCATAACTGCTCCTTGCAGAAGGGCAGATCCCTCCAATAACCTAATGGGCTGGGACTCCTTATCACCTCAACCACTGTCTGTCTGTCTGTCTGACAATAAATCTGGCTTCTCGTAAACGTGGTGTATCTCTTACAGGCCACCTCAGGGTTCCAAGTAATACACTAATAGCAACTTAAAGGTGTTTCCTAAGTGACTTCATTCCCTTCAGGGTAAAACCCCTTCAATGAACAGCAGAGAGCAATGGCTTTAAAATTAGAACAAAGCAAAGGCCTTAGAAGAGAACCCGGGCCCATGAGACTCTGAGGTGAGATGACTCCCCAATTTCCCGCCTCCCTAAAAATCCATCGTGAGGGGTTTCCTCCAGCATCCAGCATCTCTCTCCCGTAAGCATAGCAAACTTGTTTTATTTTTTAAAAGATTTTACTTATTTATTTTTCGAGGCGGGGGGGAAGGGACAGAGAAAGAGAGAGTAAGAGACATTGATGTGTGAGACAAACATCAGCCAGTTGCTACTTGAATGCCCCCAACTTGGGACATGGCCCACAACCCAGGCATGTGCCCTGACCAGGAACTGAACTGGCAACCTTTTGGTTCACAGGCTAGCTAGCACTCAATCCACCGACCCACACCAGCTGGGGCAAAGTTGCTTTATTTTTAATAAAGTTTTTGTTATGGAATAATTTTAGATTTATAGAACAGTTACAAAGGTAGTACGGGGCTTCCCATAGACCCCTCTCCCCGTTTTTCCTGGGTTAGCATCTCGCATTACCACCACACGTGTGTGAAAGCTAAAACCAACATCGGTAGGTTTAGGATGAACTAAACTCCAGAGTTGGTGTTTCACTAGTTTTTTCCAGTAATGTCCTTTTTCTCTTCCAGGATCCCATGCAGGGCACCACACTGCAATCAGTCACCTTAGTCTACTTAGTCTACTTAGTCTCCTTAGTCTACTGTGGTCTGAGAGTTGCTCAGTCTTTCCTGGGTTTTATGACCTTGACAGTTTGGAGGCGTATTTTGTAGATAGTAGGTATTCTGAGCATGTCCCTCAGTGTGAATTGGTTTTGTTTTTCTCCAAGTAGACTGAGGCTATGCGTGTGAGCTGAAGGATCCTCCTCACCCCATCAGGTCAGGGGGTTCGTGATATCCACGTGACTTCTTGCTGGTCATGTTAAGTCAATCATTTGCATAAAGTAGCATTTGCTAGGTTCCTTCATTGCAAAGGCATTATTTCCCCCTTTCCATATTCTAGTCTTTGAAAACAAGTCTAAGTCCAACCTAAGTCCAAGTCTAAGTTCAAGGGGGCAGGGAGGTGGCACATGTGGACACAGCTCTGCCTCCTGAATGGGAGAGTAGCCACATACACTATTCAGAATTCTTCTGCGAGAAGGATTCACCTCTCCCCCCACCCGCCATTTACTTATTTACTGAATCATTTATATCAGTAAGGACTTAAATGGACTCAAAAAGACTTACAGTTGGGGCAATAATCCAGTGCTGTTATTGATTGTGCTGCTCAAATTTTTCCAGCCACAGGCCTATCTCTGCCTGTGCTGAGCATGCTGATGACTCCTCCTCTACCTGCTTTAGAGACCGGGAGAGACCACTTCTCTCCTGCTGACACTGCTCCATGAGACCTGCCCAACCCTGGCCAGTCGGCGTTCTCCAGCTGAGCTGGGTGTTATCCACAGGGCATCCAGTCCCCTCTAAGGCTATCTGTCTCCCATCCTTCCCACCCTACATCAGCTCCAGCCAATGGGCAACACCAGGTCTGAACCCAGAAGTTAGAGGAGGCGGCCTGACGCAGGGGCACAAAAGCCCATGCTCCACAAGCATGCGTCCATCTCCAGGGACGTGTGAGAGACAGGGCTGCACATGCTCCTCCATAGTGTTCAGAGGCTGTGAGTTGTGTCCTCAGAGATGAGCTGTGTGTAGACACACCTGAGCTGCCACCAGTGTGTTCGGCTGAAAGCCATGCCAACCCGCCATTTCCCCCCACTCTGATGAAAATACCCGGATTAAAACCAAGATGAAATTTCCTTTCCACATGTGCTGTTCGCCCTTGCCTTTCATGTTTATTTCCTATATTGAGTACAAGAGGAAGTCCGCAGGTTAAAAATGGAAACAAGACTTGGCTTCTTAACCCGAACCCACTTTTAGCATCAAACCATGGCAATGCCATACACACACTTCACCACTGGCTCTCACCGCGGAGTCACGCCACCAGATGCTGCTCTCAGTCTGCTGATTTATAATCAATGTGCGCGTTCTATGCCAAACTTAACTTTGTGTTTTTTAACTAGACCGTAGAACCACAAGTTGCACTGAAAACCGTGATGGGGAATGAATGACCTATTTAAGACTCCTCCTGATCCAGCTTCTGTGCCCAGTTAAAATTTACACATCACCTCAGTCCTAAATATAAGTGAAGAGCAAGGGACACATGGTATCATGTGTTTCCACGCCACCTGGGAACGGATGTGCAATGGGGGACACTGTGTTCAGACATGTCTTCCAGGATGGGGTCCCCTTCTCCCCCCGTGAAAGTGCAACTGTTTTCATGTGAGGAGATAAACAGGAGGTGTCGCCAACAACGAGAAATAGCTGTTTCTGAGAGCTTCACAATAACACAGAATTACAAACCTTAAAGGCAAAGTAAAGCTCCTCATGGGGACTTCAGCCTGAGAAACAGGCTTCAGCGAACAAGAGGGGACCTCTCTCGGCCTTGTGTTCCCAGGCCCTCAAATGAACAAGGCAGCCCCCTAGGCAAAGCCAGGGGATGGAGGAAGGGCAGACCCTGGGTTCCTAGGTGTACTGGTCAGGGTTCCTGCCCAAGGGGGGACTTGGCAGTACCTCACAGAGTCCTTGGGGGTAATAACTGTCCCTATATTATTTGTCTCTAAAAACATCCTTTGCACCCTGGCCAGTGTGGCTTAGTCGGTTGGACATCATCCCGCAAAGCGCAAGGTCGTGGGTTCAATTCAAAGTCAGGGCACATGCCTGGGCTGCAGGTTCAGTTCCCCATCGGGGCACATGCAAGAGGCCACCAATCGATGCTTCGCTCGCACGTCGATGCTCCCTCCCTCGCTTTCCCCTTCCCTTCCCCTCTCTCTGAAATCCATCAAGGAAAACATTAAAGGAAAGCATGCTTTGCTTTGCTTTACTTAAAACTATTCCTCAGCAGGAGGATGTGATCTTACCAAATCTGTCATATAGTAGGGCTGTACATTTGATTTCTTTATCTAGAAAAGTACTGGGGGAGGAAGAATGAAATGACATCAGTCAATGATGGTCTGAGAAGCTCTTAGATGTCACAGAAGTTCCCTGATAGCAGCAGTACATTATTATAATGTTATATTGCATATTAATAACATTAATAACAACGGTGCAATTAAAGACAAAACATTTACCACAGATTTTATAATTATTTGTGGGGATTTCGCCTCATCATTGAAGGGGCTAAGTGTTATTATAAATAAGCTTTTCAAAACTTCCGTCAGACAGTGGTATAGTGAGTGGTCACGTGAGGGACACTGAGCAACAACCGGTGGCTGCCAGAGGGGGTCGTGAGGTGAGGAATTGGGTAAAGGCGGTCAAAAGACACGAACTTCCGGTCACGAGATAAGTAAGGTCTGGGAATGTAGCGTAGAGCATGGCGACCACAGTCAACAGTACTGGACTGTTTATTTGAAACTTGCTAAGAGAGTAGATCTTAAATGTTCTCATCTCAAGGTGGGGAGAATCTTTGTAACTCTGGGAGGCGATGGATGTTAACTAGACTTTTGGAGTGACCATTTCCCAACATACATGTATATAAAATCATTACACTGTACATGTGAAATTATGTAATGTTTTACATCAATCACATCTCAGCACAACTGAACAAAAAAGACAAAATCAGGAAAAAAGCCCTAGCTGATGTAGCTCAGTGGACTGAGCACGGGCCTGCAAATCAAACAACCACGATTCGATTCCCAGTCAGGGCACACGCCTGGGTTGCAGGCCAGTTCCCATCCCAGCAGGGGATGCACGAGAGGCAACCACACATTGATATTTCTCTCCCTCTCTCCTTTCCTTTCCCTCTAAAGATAAATAAATAAAATCTTTAAAAAAAACAGGAAAAAAGATGGAAATAGTTGTTTATAGCTTGGTACAATTTCCAGTGACTCCCCTTTTTAAAGTTCGCTATCACAGCTTAGGAGTGAAGAAAGTTGTTCTGGGGAATGTTTTTGACTCAAAAAGCAGCCCTCGTTCCAATAAAACTGATGTGAAGGGGAATAGGAAAAGCAGCATTTTAAAACTAATATATTATACAAATAAGATATGTTTTATATACAATATATTAATATAACTAAATTTCAAACAGTGGTTTTACAGTGGTTGCAATCAGCACGAATAGGAAATTTCACCCTTTAAATCACCTTCAGGAAGCCTATATATCCAAGGCGGCCAAAAGCCTTTCTTGGACCACAGCCACCGAAAGGAGGGCCACTGCTGTCCACTCGTGGTCCCCTTATATCAGACACACACTGCATTCCAAGTGGAATGGGAAGTCATCGCAATAGCGCGGGCTGGGGTGTGGAAGCCACTCTTCTGAACCAGAGAAGGCGTGGGGGCCGGTTGCAGGTGAGATGCGGCCCAGGTTCAAGGGGATGATGGAGTGTGGGATATAGCACACATTCTAGAGCTGGAGCCCAGCTGGTGGGCTAAATATGTGGAATAGGGACATGGTCAAATCAAAGATGACTTTAATCTACTCACCTGAAAATCACGAAGTCCCTAAAAGCACATTTCTGATGGGATGTTTTACATATTAAAACAGGTTGGAAACCTTTTCTGTAAATAGCCAGATAGTAAATATGTCAGAACTACTCAACAGTAAACGAATGAACTCAAGCCATACTCAGCAACCCTGTATAATATGAGGGCTGTACCCAGCCATATAATATGAAAAATAGAGACATTCATTGAAGAAGATACTTGAAACATTGTACACAGGACAATGACAATTCAGTCCCCTTCAAAGGAGGCACCTTGGGACCTGACACAGTTCTACCAGTTGCCATCAGCTGTCCCATCATATTTTCCTGAGTGTCATCGATGGTCTGAAATTTCTTCCCTTTCAAAGGTGATTTTAGTTGTGGGAAAAGCCAGAAGTTGCAGGGTGCCAAATCTGGGCTGTATAGGCTGCTGAGTCACCCAGGTGATTTGATGTTTCACCAAAAAATACTGCACAAGACATGATGCACAAGCAGGCATGTTGCTGTGATGGAGCTGCCAATCACCAGTTGCCCACAGCTGCAGCCTTCTGAATCATCTGAATAGGTTCCACGGAGGAATGTTCAAGCTTTAAGGCAAAATTTGATGCAGATTCATTGCTCTACTAGCTCAGTCATTTTGAATGTGATGGCCATACAGTACGCATGCTCACTCAAGGGCATCTACCACCCCCACTGACAAGTACAGTGAAGTTGTCGTTGTTCGCGAATGCGCATTCCAGTCCACTCTCCTTGGTTGCCAGGTTATACCCATGTCGTGCAAACCGGTCTTGTTATGTTAACAATGTTGGACTTTTTCTGGACAGATCTTGTCATACACACACAGCACAAATTATAATAGAATACATGTCCATTTGTAATTGATTAGAGAAAACCATCAGTACAGAATGATATACCCCAATATGAATAGTGATTCTCTCTCTGATTCTTACTTTCGTGT
Organism: Carollia perspicillata; assembly: GCA_004027735.1. NCBI lineage: Eukaryota > Metazoa > Chordata > Mammalia > Chiroptera > Phyllostomidae > Carollia > Carollia perspicillata. The sequence goes on along the minus strand of PVKM010035767.1, from coordinate 4,673 downwards.
GCTTTCAGTGTTTTCAAAAATTTCCCCACATATGTATTCCTTTTGTTATCAGATAAACTCTACAAAAAAAACCCGATACGTAAAGTCTGGAATTCTACCTTTAAAATTCTACAAATAAAAACCAAGTCTGTTATTCTTCGGTGTCCTGTAATTGACTATACTTTTTAATGGAGATTATTTAATATAAAAATACTTAACAAAAATGTTATCAAGAAATGAATTCTAAACTGGTAGTTGACAAGAAAATAACTTTCATGGTGTCCCTTAGAACTGGAGTTGGTCTGTCTGTGTGAGGCGTGGAGAATGGTGAGGTTTTTTTTTTCTGCATTGGCTGAGCCTCTGGAAAAGGTTGCATCTTGAATTAGCAGCTTGACTGTTTGCTGTCCAGATAAACATTGTGTTGCTACGACTGAAACATCCTGCCACGTGGGTCACCCTGTCATATAATTAGCTTCTTAGCATATCTGGTGCAAATCAAACCAGCAGCACTTGCTGTGAACGTGGTGACTGAACAAACCAGAAACACTCCTCTCGATGCATCCACATCTGATTGAATATTTTCGCCAGCCCACTGAAGGCACCAACAGGGTTATTATTCTGCAGCATTGTTCAACAGCAAGCTGAACCTCAGAGTAAATCAAACATCTTGATAAGTTCCCAGCTAGCTTGGCTATTTTAGCGCATTTTTTTCCATGTCTTTAATTGTGTCACTGTGCATTTTTAGTTCACCCAGATGTGGAACAGGGTGGAGAGTGAAATTAACCTTGAGTGTCCTTCAGACGCATGGGCACTATCCTCAAGACACTACTCACATTTACCCTGCATCATGGTCAGGTTGGTTGTCAACCCCTCTGCTTCAATCAGAGTCAAGTCAAAGTGAAGCCTAATGTAGCTTGACCTGCATCCACAGAGCTGTGCCCTGCACTCTCCCCATCATTTGATCCCATCCTCCCTGCACCAAAAGTCCAGGCACATGACAGTGCCCCTCCCCCACTGCCCACTCCTCCTGGTCTTCCCTTCCCAGGCACAGATCCCAATCAACAGGCTGCATGCTCATCTCTATCTTACAGACCCTTTCCAGGAAACCTACCCTGGCTCTACTCCTCAATTCTGTTGCCCAATTTTGTCTATTTCTCAACAGAATTACTATTCCTGGCCTAAGCAGTAAGCCATTGAAGGGCAGGATCTCTGCCGTCCAGGTCTCTCTTTGCGCTGGGCACAGTGCATGTGCTCCAAGGGGCAATGCTGCCAAGTGACCCCTGTAGACAGCCTGCCTAGGTTCTGATGCAGGCTCTCCTACCTAATAGCTGTGTGATCTCAGGCAAGTTACTTAACCTCTCTGTGCTTATTTCCTCAACTGTAAAAGGCAGCTGTGAAGACAATGCATTTGTAAACACTGTAAAATACACTACATTGAGTTAGGTATGTAAGACTGCATGACAATGTAAACACATGCCAATTAATGAGAACAGTGCTGGCATTTGGACTGTCCTACTTCAGTGTTTGCTTTAAAAGGCACTCAAGAGAGGCAGAAATCCATCTCACATTTTCCATGTGGTTCTCTCCAATTGCAATAATCTTTCCCTTCTCATCAGAATATCAACATAAGGAAAGAATGAAGGAATAAAACTATTTTTTCCATTTCCCAGTCTTTCATTTTTGGTCCCTCGTTACCGCTGCCAGTTCACCTCTCGATGACAGATAACAATGCAGCAGCTAAGGAGTATTCACCTTATGTCAAGTGCTTTAAGTTAAGTGTTGCTGGTAATGCTTAAAATGTCTTGAGGAGGGTGGTGTTCTCCCATTTCACAGGTAGGGAGGCTGAGGCTGAGAGGCACAGTATCTTGCCCAAGGCCACAGGAGCTTGCAAATGGCTGAGCCAGGGATATGCTTTTCCTCTCTTGAATCATCCATGTTCATTCATAGCACAGCTCCAGACCCACCTAGGTATTTATTAACTAAATCGTTTTGTTAAACAGCATTCATTTAATAGCTGCTCACTGATGCCAACCACAGGCCAGGCACTAGGAGGGCAAAGATTAGAAATAGTCACTGTCGTCACCAAGTTTAAGTCTGTGAGGAACAAGGGCAAATCAACAAGCACTTACACAGTAATGTGATGGGTGCTGTTATGACAGAGGACAGACAGATACGGAGAGTCACACAGTGAGCCAGGAGACAGGCCTGGGCAGCCGCAGTGGGCAAAACAGTCTCCCCAGGGAGTGGTGTCTCAGTGATGGTAAAGGATGGGCTGGGGCCAGGCTTGAGAAGGGCTGGTTGCTGGGTGGAAGCAACGCAACTCACAGCACCTCCACGGACAGAGAAGGGGGAATAGTTACAGAGAACAGAAGAAAGGATATGAGGTTCCAGCAAGCATGGATTCCTGTTGCCCAATTAGGCAGCAGACAACCCTGAGAGGGGCTTCCCTTTCAAAGCACACGCTGTGAGCAAACGATTAGGAAGGCTTGCATGTGCCCTTCAGCCAAATGCAAGGTCCCTCTCCATCAGAGGGAGTGGCATCGTCAGGAGAGCATCAGGGAGCAAGTCAGAGCTCCCAGGGCCGGCCGATCTCAGACTGCTGGGGCGGAGGGAATGGGCCCATGTCTGCCTTGGCCTTGGAAACTTGTCCTTGAAAAACAGACACAGGGAGGCAGGCACTGAGACCAAATGTGTTCTGACAGCCAATGGGGACCAACTGACACTGAATAGTAGTAGCTTTATTTGTCAGTTGAGTCTTTGGGTGTCTAAAACTTTCTAGAACATCAGAGGTTTCTTCTCAATCTACTCATTAGTGTTCAAACGTTTTGGGCGGAGGAGGGGTTTCCTTGTTGTTTCCTCACATAGCTTCTCCAGGTAGACAATGAAGGGAAAGACTAGAACAATTAACCAGATGTTGCTTAAAAACTCTTTTACAGACATGGCTGGTGTGGCTCACTGGACTGAGCGCCGGTCTGTGAACCAAAGGGTCGCTGATTCAATTCCCAGTCAGGGCACATGCCTGGGTTGCTGGCCAGGTCCCCAGTAGAGGGTATGTGAGAGGCAACCACACATTGATGTTTCCCTCCCTCTCTATCTCCCTCCCTTCCCCTCTCTCTAAGAATAAATAAGACCTTTAAAATTTTTTAAATAAAAATTCTTTTACAAAGAATGCCTGCATTATCTACATCTTCCTGAAGAAACTTTTACAAATTACCTAAACGTGGAGCTAACTGCATGCGTTCCTGCACAGAGTCACCATCTGAACGACTAAGTCAGCCCTGGGAGAGCAAGCTGGGTTCCCCCAGTGCATCCCAGTGTCTCTGTTACGTGCACTGTTAGAGCTGATACTGCGCACGTGAAAAGACTGGGGTGAAATTTTAAACAAGGACAACTTTGAAGATAGATCATTTGGAATCACTATACCATTCCTCCCCGCCCCGCTGGACAAATGCCAAATTTCGAGTAGGTGAACCTCGGTCCAAGGCAGCCCAGTGCAGGCATCTCCAGGCCTAGGCCTTTCTTGACTGATGCTCGGGAATGAAGGAGAACTTTCTGTGGTGACCAGCAGAAATCCAACAGGATTCGCACGGTGATTGTGGTGATACTTCACACCCACGTGGGTTCTAATGACTCACAGTATCAGCCAGGGTTCCTGGTGGCAAATAAAATGAGCTTACTCTGGTTGGTTTGAACAGGTCAAACTGCAGCCCAAATCTCATCACAGAATAGCTCCAGCATAAATGCCAGTGGAACCGTCTGGCAGCTCCCAGAACGCTGGATACTGAGACCCTTCCTCATTGCTACCTTGGAAAACAGATGTACAGACCACCACCCTCACCGGAATGGGTTCCTTAAAGCCTGCTTCTTTCATTACCAGCTTCTAATTCCAAGTCTGATGTCCATGCACCGGCCTGGTGGAGCCCGGGTGACGTGCCTGCACCCTCGCTTCAGGGGAGTCTGGGAGAGTGAACACCAGCTTCTACATCGGAAAAGCACAGGCTCATAAGGCAGAAAATTCCTTCATGGGGGAGTCATTCAAAAGGTCAGGAAAACCAAAAACAATGACACCTTTTCCTTACACCCACTGATTCGCAATACTGAACATTTTATCAGCCAAAACACTGAGCGTCGGAGCATTGCTGGAGTTGCCGAGACTTTAATTCTGTGTGAGAACGACACTGTCTACACACACTCTAAGAATCGAGATGCAGGGGAGCCGCTGGCTTGGAGTCGTGAAGAGATGCTCCCCAGGGTTATCATCTGAAGTGCAGGGCACCCCACACTTGCCCAGCCCCGCCGGGCTGCGAGGACACACAGAGCGTGTGGAAAGGAGAGATTACCCTGCCTGTTTCAGCCAACCTCATCAAGGCCAAGGCCATCATGTGATAATGTGTGAATGAATCAGAAGGGGTAGCCCGGGTATTTCTGTACTCGTATCAACATTCACACTTCGATACCAGCCAGCTCTCATTTCCCTTTTCCGCGTTTTTCCTGGGCACTTTTCATGTAACTCAGAACCTCCATCTTCCTGACTTGCCAAGGGTAGAAGCCCCCTCGGGAGTATACCTGCACCGGGGTGGCTACATCGATAAAACATCCAAACTTCCGAAGGGGAGTGTCTTCTGCTACCGTTTTTCCTTCTCAGGAGATCATGGGCACAGGATCACGCATTCATTCACCAAGTATTTTTAACT
>PVKM010035766.1:0-15045 GCA_004027735.1 Carollia perspicillata | reverse complement strand
GGGTCATCAGGGCATGAAAAGCAACATGTGACCTGACGTTTTCAATTCAGCATCAACATTATCACCCCCACGGGGCTGACTGGGAAAAATTATAAGAAGAAACAATGTCTTATTTGCTCGGCTAATCTAATTATAAACTGTCCTCACAGCCCGTGGTAAAACCAGCTTGCAGAGTGTTTCCATTTAATGTATGTTTGTTTTCTGGGTTTCTTCCTCCATCAAACAGTGCAGGATGTTCTCTTCTTATTTTTGGCAAACCTGCCTGTTACCCTGGTGGGACCCCGTGCTTCCTGGAAAACAGTGTACAGAAAATGATTGTGTGTGTGTCAGACTGTGGGCATCTGAGTGGCCAGAGTTCTCAGTGGGCTGATTTCGGCGCTGGCTTGAGGAGTGTCATTTTGGAATGCGTTGTACATGGAAGGGTGGAGATAGTCGCTGAGACAGGGACATAAACAAGGTGAGGTTACCTCGCTAGTCCAGAAGTACGATCCTCGTCTCTCTCCTGAACTCCTACCAAAGATGCTGCTTGGTTTCAGGTGCTTTTGTGCCTCCTCCGTCTCGCATACTCTGCTCAGTTCTCTGTGTTCGTCGTTCTTTGGGAAAGTCAAGTCCCCTGTTACCGGGTCGCCCAGATGCCTTCCGTAGGTTTTCCTTCGGATCGCCCGGCTATCTGTTGTGGGAGGTCCGGAGGACTCTCTCCCCCGCTCCCATCGCCTTCCCGGCGGCAGGACAGCACTGCCGCGCGGCTCTGCGGTGCCCACCCCAGGCCTCAGTTTGAGTCCTGGTGGAGGACTGCTTTCCAACTGAACCCCCTTTCCAGTCTACATGTATCACTCGAATAGGACGGCAGGAAGCAGCAAGCTTGTGCCTTTGTGTGTGTGTGTTTAACACAAAAATTTCTACAGGAAATGACAGAGCAGAGTGTGGCATGTTACTATAGATGCCTAAGAGTTTTCACAAATAAACATCATTCGATGGACACAGTGCTACCAGAATTGCTCAGTTGTAGAGTGCCAAAGTCTTGGTCTTTACCCAGACTACAGAGATTTACTAGGCTTTGTATTTGATTTTGGAAGCGAGGGCCTGCTCTGTGGAGGGGAGATTTAAAAATTTGTCTGCCCTGCCCGTGAGACGTGAAAACATCGGCCTCTTCTTCGGTGGCCACCGGCCGGTCTGTGTCTCTGCCGTCGTGCCCTGTTCCCGTTCCTCCGCCCGCACTGGGTGCCCACACGGGGCAAGCTCTTTGTTTCTGGGGTCTTAAGGGATTACGCAGGTCTAACTCTTTAAAAAGTTTGGGAATAGATGTGTCCTTTAAAGGTCTCCTAAAGCTTCATTTTCAGCTGCCCCACCTACTTTGGCTAACCAAGGAGGCTTGCCCTGTTGGTAACGCTTCCATGTCCCGAATGGCAGAGTGGCCTCGGTGCTGGCAGATTGGCCCCATTCCAGGGCCTCATTTGTCTTTGGCAGCTCATCACCAGTGTGTGGAGTGGGGTGACGTGGGTAAAACTGGCCAAGACTTTCAAACAGGCCTGTGTCCACGCTCTTCAGAAAGCCCCGTCGGCCTTCTGTTTGGGGACCGTGGAGCTTGATGTTATCTTGGCATCACATGCTGGTGTTTCTTGGTTTGTTTCTGTTTCTGTTTTGTTTTGGGGTAGAGTGCAGACTCAGCAGAGCAGGATCGATGGGCATTTGTGGTTCTGTGTTCACCCTCAAGAGTCTCCTGGCTCCTCAGTGCCCAGGTGGTGCCACAGGCTGCCAGGCCGCTGCCAGAGCCGCGGTCCGGGCCTCCGTTGGCCCGTCTCCCACCGCTGCCCTGAGACAGGCTTCTTTGTAGTCAGCGCCTAGGAAGTCGTAGCCATCCTTCCAAACATGCCTCTTCAGAGCCTGCTCCTTCCATCGAGCCTTCTCTGATCTCTTTCCCGTAACCTCAGCCAGCCTGAAACACTCAACTCTGCTGAATTCCCATGGCACCCGCATAGCGGTTCCTCCGCAGCACTTCCCTTGGGCCACCTTGTCACTGCCGGGCATGAACAGTCTGTCCTGACAGGCAGTTGGCCCCGGAGGGACTCCCACCACTTACTGTGGCATTTCAGACACAATCATCCTTTGCCTCGGAGGTGGCGAGTGGGCGAATGCGAGTTGAATCACAAGTGTCTTGAATGTGTACCGTTTCCCAGAGAGCTATTCACACACACTGATCTTTCACGGGATGGAAGACACAGAATCTTTGAGGTTCCCTCTGCTTGGGCAGATTCTCAGTCCCGCTGGCTCTGAGATCTTGCAGCGTGGTCCCATCCGCCAGCTGTTTTGTCCAGAACAGTTACTAGCGAGCAGAAATGGTAGGTGACGGGCGCAGAGATGTAGCTCCAGCAAAGCATGCCGTAAAATTTGAGTCACTCTTATTTTGAAACTCTAAATGAAACCAAATCTTTGGGAGTCTGCTGGCTTTCGAGTTAATGTTACGTTTAAACCAAGACCGTCAAGTAGTTTCTGAAATTATTAAGCTAGAACATCAAAAGTATCTTCCTGAACTGAACCAAACCAGAATAGAAGGGCAGACGCGGCCTCGTGTGATCCCAGGCCCCGGAGGAGCCCCTCTCCAGGCCTTCGCTCAGTGCTTTTCGCCCGACCACAGCCCTTCAGCCTTTCCAAGCGTTTCACATGGAGTCTCTTCCGGCCATGTTTTTAATTAGCCTGTTATTTTCCCCAGGGTAGAGCGTCTTCACTATGCCAACAGCACCGATCCGATTCTTGGCAGTCTTTGAAATGGCTACGTAAAGTACTTTGTGAGAGACTAAAGCTGTTGTGCACTATGGCGTCCCCTGGAGGTGACAGGGAACGAAAGGGTCTGACCCCTGAAACACTTCGGCGTGTGGGCTCCCAGGGAGCCGCCGGGTTTGGAAGTCTGCTCCCTGCCCGCACGGCCAGGCTGGCCAGCCAGGTCTTCACAGATTCCCGTCCCCCCAAGGGGAGTGCAGGTTATGTGGATGGTGACTTCCTCGGTCAGAAACCCTCAGGCCTTTGGGCTGTTACACAGCTCACTGAAGGGACTTCGAACCTTCTGTCCTAGGAAAACAGTCCGTTGCTCATGATAATTCGGTGTTCTTTTTCTCCCCTAGTTAAAATGTGCACAGTATTGGCCACAAAAAGAAGAAAAAGAAATGGTTTTCGAAGACACAAATTTGAAGTTAACGCTGATCTCTGAAGATATTAAGTCATATTATACAGTACGACAGCTGGAGTTGGAGAACCTTATGGTGAGTGCGGCGGGCACCGCAGCACTTCCGGCGGCTGCGGATTGAGGTGTCTTTGCCTTTGGGTGGTATTACCTAGGCCAGTTGGTGTGGGTTTTGTGTACTGTGAGCAAAACGTGGCTTTGGTGCTATGGTGAGCAGAGCTTACCTGCTTCCTCACCAGGTGAGCAAGGGGGCCTCAGGCACTAGGGGACGTGGTCATAGGTACCTCCTTTCCCACAGGGCACACTCGCTCGCTCGCTCTCAACTTCAACACTAGGGGGCACCGGCTTAGAAAGGAGCTTCTTACCTAAAGCTTACCTATTCCTGTCTTTGCAACCACAGAGGGATGGAAGGGGTGGCTGCGAGTTAAATCCCAGCAGAGCACGCTGCCTTCCTTCCTAGTCCACAGTCTCTTTCTTCTGAAGCGAGGGGAAAGCGGCCCTTCCGGGGCTGAGCCCAGGTTCATAGCTGGTGTAAGTTTACTAGGTAAGGTCTTGGGTGTATTTGTTGTGGGAAGAATTGCTAACACCAACTGCTGGCTATTATTGAAAGATGGTGCTGGAACATGGCCAGGCACGTGCTAAGGAGCAGCACCACCGCAGGCCCTGCCCCCAAGTGTTTAGAATCACTCACCTGGACCACCGCTCTGAGGAGCCCATATAGGTCAAGGCAGCTCCTGGGGACCCCCTCAGTCATGGTGATCAGACAGACTGTCAGACTCCGGGCAGGGGCACCTGGCTCGCCCTGTCTGTTTCCTCTGCTGTGGGTTTGGCGGAGGTAATACCTGTGAAGCACCAGCAGCACCAGCCAGCGCGTGTGCTCGGGAGGGGTTTGCAGTGCGGGGCGCGGGGAAGTCACATGGGATCACTCGAGGAGCAGTGCAGAGGGCCAGTCTGAAGTAAAGTGAGGGGTGGTGACCGCATGGATTGTGTTTTCGGGGCGAGGAGGAGGAGGAAGGATCTGCCCTGGGGTCACGTTCACAGCTGAGGTGCTTTACACGTCGCCTGGACCCCTGCAGTTGAACGGATCAATCACAGCGGTCAGATCTAGAGCTTAGCACAGGTTACTGCGAGGCATAGAACAGGTTAAAATCCTGTGGCTTTTGAGGAATGCGGCAGTGCGGCTTATCTGGGTGCTGTCTCTCTCCTCCCCTTCCAATAATGGCAGCCGTGAGCCCTGCCATAGATTTATGGAGAGGTTTGAGAGAGGATTTTCAGGAATAGTGCTGGCAGCGGGTTGGAATGTGCCTGGAGGATTATGTAGGAGACTTTTTTAATGCTTTTTAGCATTTGCAAGCCTGACATACTTAGAGTGACTTCTGGTAAACTCGTGAGAATATTTCTCCTGCTTGTGGAGGGCAGTGGAATTTGGATGGAGCAGTTAAAGGTCTGTGCTGTCGGTGCAAGTACAGCTTGCTCAGAGCGTCAGGCGCTCACCAGGAGGCTCTGTTTGCACAGGTCCAGAGTGGATTTCTTGGAAAGAGGTGGGCTGGTGTGACGCAGGGTATAAAGAAGAGATAATCCCTACTGTCTTCAGGATTAAAAGAAAGAACTCACTTTTGACATGTTTTGTTCTCACTCAGTTTTTAAAATATATCTTTTAAGTGTTTTTCTTTCCCTAAAAAATAGAAGAGGCATTTCTCTGTTCAGGCATTAAAGTATCAGGAGATCATTTTCCAGGCAGGAAAGCATGGAATTGCTTAGTACAATTCTGTGAACGACCCTAATGTCATAGGCAGGTCTCTCCCGGTTCTGCAGAAAGGTCCCGGTGCGTGTAGTAGCTGGTGCAGGGGTGAATGTGGGTGGTCTGCTCTGATTTTAGGTCACTGGTTTTATTGCGGTCCTTTCACACATTTTCATCACACGAGGGTCAGGGGATGTTGTTATAACTAAGCTGTAAGTGCCCGGAGGGCCAGGATAGTGTCTTTACCTTGTGTGTGCCTGGCATGGTGGCCGGCCCAAGCTGGGCACATTGTGGACATTTGCCAAACGAAGGAATACGGTGTTGGTAAGCGGGTCTCTGGCCCAAAGCCTTTCTCCATCAGCTGGTCTCCAGGTGACCAAGGTACTGCCATGGCCCTTGGCGCCGCTTAGTAGGAGCCCCTCACACCTGGTGAGGTTCCTTTAAACCTTCCTGTGCCCGCTGTAGCAAGGCCTTGCTCACCCAGTGCCTGGCTCCCGTTTACTCTGTGCTCTTAGCCTAGTAAAGCTCTGAGTGCCCTCTCCCCGCTGAGAACTGTGTTTTGATCCTTGTTCCTAGAGACCAGGGGTCCACTCTGGGAGTGGACCCCCTCAGGCTCAGAGGAAGGAGCCGGGCCGGGAGCGGCACCAGAGGCCATTCTCCTTCCCAGAAGCAGACTGGGCTGGGGGGCAAACACGGGGCCACGGGCCAAGGTGCCCCTTTCAAAAGTTTCTGCAACAGGCTCTGAACATGGGCTCTGGAGTCAAGCAGACATAAACCGAAACTCCTGCTCCCCCACCTCATGGAGGGCTGGCCCCGAGCCTCAGTCTCCTAATCTGGAAGAGGGGAGTGAGGGGAGCTTACGCCCAGAAGGGCTGGTGTGAGAGCTCAGTGAGCCAACGTGCTTGGTTGCTTTTTTCTCTAAAATGACAGTCCTCTGAGACATCCAGATAGTCTCGGAAGGCCCGGGGTCACCCAGAGCTGCTGCCACGTCCACGCAGTTTATGACTTCACTCTTCCGGGTGATACCTGGTGCTGCTCTGTGACATGGTTGTCGTGGGGGCAATGCAGCATCACTGTGGGGCAGGGAGGAATCAGTTGAAACCGATGAAGACAGCAAAGGCGAGAGGGACACTAGAGGAAAGAGGTGGGCGAGACTGCTCCATCCTAAAGGAAACGAAGGCGCAGCGGGCGCGGCCCGCGGTCCAGCGTGAGCACAGGGCCCAGCACTGCATGCTTGTTATCTGTGGGCGTGGGGTGGGGCGCACGCCCCGTGGGAGAACATCTGAGAAGTAAAGCTGTTCTTACAGTGAATGGGTGGAAAGCCAATTCGTGCTGATTTCTGTGCAGATCATTCTCCTGGAATCGTCCTGAGTATTTTTCTCTTTTAGACTAAAGAAACTCGAGAGATCCTACATTTCCACTATACCACATGGCCTGACTTCGGAGTCCCTGAATCGCCAGCCTCGTTCCTGAACTTCCTTTTCAAAGTCCGCGAGTCGGGGTCACTCAGCGCGGAGCACGGCCCCGTCGTGGTGCACTGCAGCGCCGGCATCGGCAGGTCGGGGACCTTCTGTCTTGCCGACACCTGTCTCTTGCTGGTAAGGAGGCCCGAAGACCTGGGGAGGAGAAGGGACCCCATGTAAACCTCTGCTCTGGCCTAGCCACAGCGACTCGGGGCTTGTCTCCGCGGTGAATGACCTTCGATCTTCCCTTTCTACAACCTCCCTTCTGGAAAAATAGCTTTACCCTAAATCACCTTGTTAGGAGGAATGTTCTTAATCTTAAACTGAGATCCAGAGAGAGAAAAAAAAATCCCCGTCTTTCCTGCTTCCCCGTGTGCTCACACGGTCCCGGCTCTGCTGCGGGGCTCGCGTTTTCCAGGGTTCTGCCTTCCCCGCTGCGATCATTTCCTGAGCGGGCGCTGGAGAGTCGGGGCTGGCTCAGTTGTGTCTCCTTTCTGGCTTTCAGATGGACAAAAGGAAAGACCCTTCTTCTGTCGATATCAAGAAAGTTCTGTTAGAAATGAGGAAGTTTCGGATGGGACTGATCCAGACAGCAGACCAGCTCCGTTTCTCCTACCTAGCTGTGATCGAAGGTGCCAAATACATCATGGGAGACTCCTCAGTTCAGGTCAGCATTGCGCGTGCTCCCAGCTGGGTGTGCTGAGTTCCAATTTTTGTATCTGAAGAAGGGACCTAGCTGTCAGTTGTAAAAATTTAAACACTATCATGTGCCAGAGCGAATAGCTGTCCTTATGTTTAACTAGTTAGAAAGTTGTGGCAGTTTTCACCAGGCTCTAGTTTCTGCCTTTGAAGAGCTCACATGGAGAGCACTGATAGGGAGACAGAGTTTATGTTCAAGACTCCATCTCCGAGTGCCTGTCTGGAGGCCCAAGGAGCAGAGAGAGGGTGTCTGCTCCCTGAAAGGGACGGGGTTTCCGGACAGAGCACTCGGGCACGGACACTGACGGGCCTCCTCTTGCTGCTTCTCCAGGAGCAGTGGAAGGCGCTCTCCCACGAGGACCTGGAGCCCCCACCCGAGCATGTCCCCCCACCTCCCCGGCCGCCCAAACGCATCCTGGAGCCACACAATGGGAAGTGCAAGGAGTTCTTCCCGAACCACCAGTGGGTGAAGGATGAGTTGGAGGAGGACAAAGAGGACGGCCCAATCAAGGAAGAAACCAGAACCCCCTTAAGTGTCCCCTGCAGCCTGGAAAGGTAATGCGAGAGGGTCCTGGCTTGCTGGGGGTGAGGAGAAATGGGCTTCTGTTCAGAAGCAGGTGTTGGTATTGAAGCCCCGTGGGTGCAGCCTTCTGTTAGTTAGCACACAGCGCTCTTATGTCGAGGGAAATGAGCCCCTGGACCATCCCTCTCCCCCGCCGGCTGGCCAGACCCAGGTACTGAGCCACAGGTTTGCCCTGGAAAGTGCCCAACTTCGGTGGGTTTCTAGCACCACCTTGTGGTGCTCATTGGAATCAGGAGTTTGTACCTTCGGCCCCGCAAATGGTCCTTTGGGAATTTAACCTTTTGTGTAGTTTTGACCAAGTAGATTGCTATTTTGCTTCCCTAAGTATAACAAAGGTTATCAGGAATGTATTGATGCCCATGAAATTCCAAGATAACTAGACTATAGCTCCTGGTCTAGGCTCCAGCCCCTGGTGTTGGGAGCGGGGAGTAAGTCGAAGTGGGAGCCTGTGGCCAGGAATGTGATGGAGGTGCACGCTGAGGTGGTCAGCCTTACAGAAGGGACACGCAGTCCTTCCTGGGTGGTCAGGGAAGGCTGCCTGAAGGAGGTGGCATTGCGTGGAAGCTTGAAGAGTGATTGGGAGTTAGCTCCGGCCTGAGACTATGGAGGCAGTGCCTGTGGTGCCTGCTATTTGGAGGACAGTTGAAAATGGGCGCACATTTGGACCCAGTACCAGCACGCGTCTAGAAAAGGAGCCTGTGGCACTTCTCAGACAAGTGTGCGAAGAGACGTAGGGAAGAGGTGCTCATTGGAGCATGTTTGTAATGGTGGAGAATCAGAGATGAGTCGATTGCATGCCCTGGGGTTAGACAAATCCTGCTTTCCCCTCATGTTGGGATGCTCTGCAGCTGTTACAGCCGCGGGACCCGGCCGCACGGGTGTGGCCAGCCATTGGAGTGGCCGTATGTGAGAAAGCGAGTTAGGTTGTTCCCTGTGCAGGGTCCTCCGGTTAAATTGATCATCAGCCTCTCACCCAAGCACCTAGCTAAATGCTGATTGCCCCAGTTCTGACTCATGAATGTGAGTCCACAGGGTCCTTTGTGCAACTGGTCCTTATCACAGCAACACCAGATTTGGGTCCAGAGAGAAACTCGTCCAGTGGGGCCCCCAGAGCAGGTGCCATGTGATGCGCTAGCAGCAGCTCATCAACTGTCCCTCAGTGACACTGCCCAGCCTCCCAGGGCCTCTGGTGACGTTCTCAGGGTGGCCATTGTGCTCCATTGAGGGCTCACAGGGGGCCAAGGCTAAGACACACCAGCTACAAATGACTTATGTCTCATTCACGTCGTGTGTTCTGTTTTCTTTATTCATGGAGACTTGTGGCGAGAGCAGTGCCCTTCACACTGTGTGTGAAGATGGTGTGTAAGGGGGTGTGTATGTGGGAAGCAGGAAGCCACAGAGCTCCAGGGGAAAATGGAGTCATACCAGGAACGTGAGTGCCGCCAGGCACCAGTTGGAGCCCATGTGCCCACGGTCCCCAGTGCAGCAGCCAGCGCCTGGCAGGGCAGGCGCTGAAACCCAGGTGCCCCTGGAAGCCTCCTCCTGTCTCCGGGGCAGGGGCTGCCTCGGCTGGCTGTGCCAGGCTGGCTGCACGTGGGCCTGTGCACCTCTGCTGGCCTCTCCTGAGACAGCCCTGGGGTGAGAACACTGCTTGTTGCCACCCCCCCACCCCTGCCACACCGTCACTCCTCCTCACCCAGGAAGGGGGCCTGCTGACTGCATCCAGAGCGCCCGGGAAATGTCCTCTGGGCAGAATCGGAGCTGTGCTGGGGATCTGGGCAGGGCGGGCATGTGTGGTGTCTTCCCGTCAGCCATGACACAGGCCCTGTGGGTGAGCATCTGTCAGGGTGCCCGGGGAGGGTGTGGGAGCAGGTGGGCCCCCCCGCGTTGCCCTTCCTGATCTGAAGGGGAACGCCACACAGCAGACCCGGGGCAAAGTCAGCACCTGTCGCTACAGCAGTGGCTGTGGTTCTCCTCAGCCCCGTGCCCACCCACCGTCACTAAGGAGTCCCCAGGTCTCCAGACCCCTGCCCCGGCTGCGAGGGCCGCCTGGACCCTTGGGGGAGGTGGTGACAAGTGGGCGTCTGACCAGTGTCAGCATCGCTAAACTATTTACATGTGGCTCACTTCTTCCCGGAGTCCCCTCATCACAGCGTCTTTGCAATGTCGTCCTCAGAGCAAGTAACCCGTCTCTGCCCTTCCCGCTCCTCAGCACGAGTCAAGACACTGAAGTCAGAAGGCGGGCCACCGGGGCAGGTCCTACCCAGGGGGAGCCGTCGCCACCTACGGAGGCGCAGGACCAGGCGCTGACTCACTGGAAGCCCTTCCTGGTCAACATGTGCATGGCCACGGTCCTCACGGCCGGCGCGTACCTCTGCTACAGGGTGTGTTTCCACTGACGGCCGTGCCGGTCAGACCGCGGGCACAGGGAGCACTGGCCGGCAGCCTGGCCTCAGTGCTCAGTGCTGCGGGGCGTCTGAGCCAGTCTCGGAAGAAACGGATCGAAGGTGTGGAATCGGGAACTGTGAAGGGCTAACAAGAGACAACTGAGGATTGATGCACTGGGGTTTATAGGAGCCCTGTGGTCCCAAGAACACAAGCATCTAATCTCAGGGCCTTAACCTATTCAGGAGTAAGTAGAGAAAATGCCAAATACATCTCTCTCTCTTTCTCTCTCTCTCTCTTTTTTTGTTTTCTTTATTTGTTTGTTTTTGAAAAAAGTACAATTACAACACATTGTTGTTTTTAACCTTTATAAAAAGCAGCTTTTTGTTACTCCTGGGAAACAAAAACAAGACTAGGTACTTGTGAAACTTTCTTGCACCCTCGGGGGGTGTAACCCAATACACAGTTTCTATTTGGTTTCTCAGGGCAGGACTCCCCCACTTTGAGGAATGTCGAGCCCTCTGGAGAGGAGGGCGTGAGGGTTTAGGGCGCTGTCTCGCTCAGTCACTTCCTCTGCTGTGCATATGCTGAGCTCGGGAAGTTCCTGCCAGCTTTCTCATTTTTAGAAGAAAAAACAGCAAAAGGCCCTCTCTGCAGTGTGAAACCCGGCCGTGCTCTTGCTCAGGGTGTCCCCGCTGGTCCTCCATCGCTCACTTCGTCCACCCCTTCTCGATGCAGCCGTCTTGCCACATCCTGCCCTCCCCAGCCATCCTCCAAAGCGGGGCTCCTCGAGGCCCCTGCCCCAGGGACAGAGGTCACCCTTTTCACCCCGCCGCTGAGGTCCAGAAGGAGCGGTTTCTGTTCGATTTGGAGTAGGAATCTGCACCTGAGAGGTGTGTCGCTGTTAAAAAGGGGAAGGGACCCAGACAGCTTCAAAACTGTGTTCATGGAAGTCACCTCCCAAGACTTTTTCATTTTAAAATTTTACCTCTTTTCAAGCAGCCATCTCTGAGTGCGCCAGATGGTTGAACAACACACAGTTTTTTCCTTAGGGGTGATTTTTGGAAGGGGTGGGGGCTGTTGTAAAAAAAAAACAAAAATCAAAGCCCCTTTCACTGGAGTGTCTGGGGAGGGGGTCTGGGGGAGGCCAGTCTGTGCCAGGCCTGCAGTTCTGCGGGCTGGGTCTGGGCTCGACTGGAAATGTCTGCTTTCATTCCAGTTCCTATCCAGCAGCAACACATAACCTGACCCCCCTCCCTCCCACTGCCAGCCTCCGCCCATGGCCCCGCTCCTGATTAGCAGGCAAGCCCTGGGCGGTGAGGGCCGGCGCACAACGCAGGCGGCCACGGCCCAGGCGGGCCTTTGCTCCCCACTAAAACTACCCTCCCTGGCTGTTGGTCTTCCTCCTTCTTCTTTTACTCCTTCCCCCTCCCTTCCTTTAAGTACCAAATCCACAACCCATTTTTTAAGGAGAGCAAAAGAGAGTGCCATGCTGGTGGCACAGGAAAGGCGGCCTGTGCAAGCCCCAGGTGGGCAGCACACAGCACCTCCCGGTAGACTCCGCGGAGGCTGTATGTGAGGAGCCTCCCGCTCCCTATTTATTTATGTTTTTATTTTCCCCCTAGAGGTGTCCTTAGTGCACTAGCATTTTCTTAAACCAATAATGTATTAAAGTTTTTTGATGTCAGCCTTGCATCAAAGGCTTTCTCAGAAAATACAATAATAAACCCTCAGGTAGTGCTGGGAACGTGGGACCTTGCAGTGAGTCTGCTGCGTCAGACCAGTGCTGGGAAGGCGGACGGCTGTGGGCAGTGGCTGTTTGGTGACACTGTGGGTGACGCGAGAGGAGGTTTGGCCTGTGTTTATAGAGCAGTGGGATAATATATAATGAACACTTGGATATTCACCATACGTGACAGGAGATGACTCTGTCCGGTCATTCCCCGCCCCCCCGCCCCCCAGTTTTATCTGCTAGAGCCCCGTCCTCGGCCCCACTTCCCCGTGTGTACTAGAATGCATGTTCGGTCTTCTTGTGTCCTGATCGGATGCCACGTGCTTGACGTGCTCAGATCTCTGCTTACTGAGGTGCCCTCATGTATAAGTCCAGTCCGCCCTTGCATGACCAGACTGCTGCGTGGCTGTGGCTCCTAGGACGTTTTCCAGTAACAGATATTTGCCTGATTCCTGGCATAACACTCTGGTGACTTCCTGGTGAGGCCCGGCCTGTCCTGGTCCAGCTGGGTCCCACTGGAACTCAGACATTCCAAGGGGATGGGGAAGCCAGAGTCACACCTCACGCTCTGGACATTTAGACAAGCAGGGTCCCCTGCTCACACACCTTCGGGATCAGCCTCCGCCATCCCAGTCCACACTCTTCTCGAGAAGACCATAATTTGGAACCGAGGCAACTGTTGGAAACCACACTTCTTGAAGCAACCTGGATGTGACAGTCCCTTGGAGTCAGCCAGCTGCCGTCTCAGTTGGGAGGGCCTCGCTGACCGAAGCACGTCTGCCCCTGCCCTTGAGCCCTGGGGACCGATGGTGCTCACGACTCTTCCTGCGAGGGGGACTTACGACCTCCACATTAAGTGGCTTTTTAACGAGAAAAAAGGCAGCTGTTGCTCACGAGCTGCCCTTTTGCCAGCATTTTCACACTTTGCCTTTCACGCGTGAGAAGCCCGCGTAGCGAGATTCCGGGGAGGGGACGCTCGAGGCGGAGCCCGGTGGAGCCCTGGTGAGGAGAGGGTGCGGCTGAGGTGCCGGGCTGTGCGCATTTTTGAGTTGGGCGCGTCTGTCTGTTTCTGAAGTCCTGTATACGTATGTAGTAGGTCAGGTGTGTATATACAGTAGCGTTTCAAGTGGCTATACTGGTTTAACCTCCTATCCCTGGGAAGCAGGTGGCTCTCCATGTTGTTACACGTATGTTAGAGAAGTTGCGAGCTGCTCTGCTGTATGCCTTAAGCCAATATTTACTCAGTGGGTCATTATTTTTTACAATGGCCATGGAATAAACCATTTTTACAAAAATAAAAACAAACAAAAATAGCGAGGTGTCTTGGTGTGCTGCCTTTTCCTGTGTGTGCATACGCAAACGTGTGGGGAGTGGGGCGGGGGGCGCCTCTCAGGGTCTCCCGTGACCTCGCAGAACTGTCAGACTGCACGGTCTGCCAACTCGCCATATAAATGACAGGTTTGCATTTTAGTTGCAACAATAAAAAATGTTTTTCTAAAGAACATGGATTGGGGTGCTTCCCATTTCTTTGCTTAATGGGCCTAAACCCGGATGGGCAACTCATGCTTCTTTCCAACCCTGACTCGGGGCGGGTGTTGCCGAGCGAGGTGATGTGCTTCCACATCTAAGACTCACTGGGGGCTCCCTGAGCACGTGGGGCTGCAGCCCACTTCCTTCAGCAACAGAACCCACCTTGGGGACGAACGGGGCCCTGGGATGGGCCCTGGGCTCACTTTGCAGACTTACACGCGTTGTTTGAAGGGCTGTTGGGACCTTGAGGGCATGCGCTGTAGCCCACTGCCCGTGAGACACAGCAGTTGTATCTGCATCTCGGTGCCTCTGTGCCGTCCCATCTGTCGTAGAATTGACGTAGAAATGATAAAGCACAAAACTCGTGTAGTCCTACTTTCTTGCACAAAACTATGGGTAAGTCTCCTCTAAGGTGGTGTTTTGGCTTCTAGTTTTGAAATAATTTCAGGCTTGTCAGACGTTGCATAGAGAGTACAAAGAATCCCCTTATGTCCTTCACGGTTTTCCAGCCGCTGCTGAGTAAGCTGTGCTCTGGCCCCTGGCAGGCTCCACGGGGCGGGAGACAAGCACAGCCATGCTCCCGTGACCACACAACACGCACTGAGGGCCGGGGGCTCGGCTACAGTCGTCACACCCACTGTCGCGTCAGTCTTTGTTCCACGTACAAAAAAAACGGCTTTTATGAAGCTTTTCAAAGCTGAGTTTTGATGAAGAGGTGCCTGCCTGTGTGGGGAACGGTACATTCGTGTGTGGCTTTGGAACAGAAAAAGGATGGGGCCGAGGCTTCCGTGGTGTCTGAGAGGAGAGGACATGCGGAGCATCCCCAGGGCACAGTGTCCCCCCCACGCCTGCTTCTGTGGGAGGACCGCTTCCCAGGGGCGCGCTAAGGGGTAGTAGGGGCAGCTTCCCCCCCCAGCAGGACGTTTGGGGGAATAACCACTATTTACTTTTTTCAGGTGGAGTGAAACACCAATAAAAATTGTTGTTGTTTTTTAATTGAAATTTCAGAAAGTTGAACATATAAACAAGGCAAATAAATACTAAGTTAAGTCGAAAAGCACAAGAAATATACAGGAAGTGTAAATGGGAATGTTTAAGTTACAGAGTCCTCCGAGGCCCTTGCTGATGGGCACATTCAAACCCCAGCATTGTGAACACAGCTCAGGACATCCTCGAGTCTTTTTAATAGACTTAAATAGGACAGTAATTTTCTTTAAAGCAACGTGTTCAGTGAAATCTTCACACCAGGTTCGGAAGCGATTTATATAACAGGCCCTAAGCTGACCTGCTTCCAAAGTCGGGTTTCGAGAGGTCAAGCGGAACGCTTTTCCTGACACGACACGAGGCTGCTGCCTTCCTTTCACTGTTGAACGTGGTGGAAATGAGGTCCGCGGGCAGCAGGCCGCCACCAGGCGTTGGAGCCACAGCTCGGGTTGAGAGTTGAATCGCGGAAGGCCTGGCTATGTGCCTTCCCACCGTCCCCAGGTCCCCTAGGTGACAGCTGCTGCCATGGAAATGACTCCTTACATCACTCATCCCTTAGCAAGCCCACAGGCCTGCCGGCTGCCCCAGCCCCAGTGTTCCTCGAGCCACAAGAGCTGAGCCAGCTGATGTGCAAGGAGACAAGTTCACGTTCACCTCAGAGCCTTCCGCTCCGGGCCTCGCCCCGCCGGGCCCTGTCTCCTCTGTAGTGTGGCTGGCTCTGCGTCCTGGGGAAGACAGGCTCGCAAAGCC
>PVKM010035765.1:0-15050 GCA_004027735.1 Carollia perspicillata | reverse complement strand
AAATGGGCAAAGGAATTGACGGTCTTCAAAAAAATCACTGAGGCTGCACACAGCCTCTCACAATGACACCAGCTGGTACGCTGATACAGAGGGGTTCCTAGAACACCCATCTAGTGGGGGAAGCCTGTACCACAAGGGGCCCGCCCTCCAGATAATTCTGTTCTTTTTGTCCCCCTGGTAAACATTATATTCTTGTTTTTGGCACCCCCTAGGAATGTCACAGAATAGAGTGACACCAGCTGATTATCATTTATCATGAACCCCAAACTCAGTCAGGGTTGCTTTTTCATCTGAGTCTTCAGAACTTCATAAGCTTTTTGGACTCTGGGAGAATTTGGGTTTGAGGAAAGACTGGAGGTGGGGACTGGGTGGGTAATGTGTCTTGTGTCCCATGCTAGCGGATCATGGGTACCTGTGAGCATCCTGGAACAACATTAGGCAGAAAACCCACTTGGGGAAAGTCTGACTGAGAAAAATCAAATCAAGATTAGTTTAAGATATTAAAAAAAATCTCTGACTACAGTAAGAGCTAAATTGAACACATAATTGAACAATTACTACAGGATAATGTCACATCTATAGTCTATTTCACTAGCTTTTAAAAGACAGGTTATTATTGAAGAATCTTCAGTAAGTAGATGTCCCTCTTTGCATGTGTATGTATAGGCACAAGTGTGTGCACACACGTGTGGTCAAATCCCTCTTTTTTAACTACAGTGTGAAAAAACAAAAGAAGAAAATGTTGAAAAGTCGAAAGATATAGACAAGCAAAACGAGGAAAAGAAAAATCAAGTATCTCTCGCCATCAAAGGTTCTGATTCTCTTTTTACATTTGATGTATAAATCAAGCAAGATGTGATGGTGATCGTTGTCTCATGAAAACAGTTATAGGAGGAACAGCTGATTTTAAGGGAGAAATTACATTGCACATCATTGCTGAACTATGTGCCGTGGTTTCGTTCTCCCGAGCCTGATCTGGTCCTGCCATCCCCATAAAGACCACAGTGAGCAAGACCTTTAGGCACCAGTCATAAGTAGACACTAGGGGAGCCTGTGGGGGGCCCAGGGCCCACTGCTGCACTCCACCCTCTCTCTCCTGCAGGCAGACACCTGCCCGCCAGCCCAGGAGCTGGGTCAGATGTTCCCGATCACCAAGACTCAGTAGCTTTTACTAAGTCTTCTAGTGCCTGTGGATATCACTTCTCAGCCACTTACCAATTCAGTGTCTGACGAGTTAGGATGGCCAGGTAAGGCATGCATGGGTTAGTGTTATTTTGTGACAGCAGAATAGAGAACCCTGCCTATGAACAGAACAAGTCATGCCGTTTTGCCTTATCTCTGTAAATAATCAACATTTGGGTGAGTTAGTGAAATTGTTGTAAACCTTTTTAGTTCTGGATGAATAAAATGTGTCACTGGCGGGTGGGTTCCCCATACAGAAAACTGGTCAAAGCCCCTGCGGCCCGATGACTGCTGCAGCAGTCGGCAGGTCGGAGCAGCTGTTTCCCTCATTTCTAAAGACGTGGAAAACCCACGTGCCTCTTAGACCACTGGAAAATGCCCTCTGAAACAGTCCACTCTCAAGCTTCAATTTAGGGCGATACAGTGTCTTAGTAAATTCAGTCTGGTATGGAGATTAGACCAAGGGTGGAATTGACCTAAAGAAACAGAAAATTCTTTTTCCTTTTTTTTTTTTGTAAGTGGGAAGTCTGTGAGTTTCTACATAATTACAAAGGCAAATGATAATATCAATGACTATTTTAATTGCATCTTTAATCCATAAGGATAGTTCAATGACATTTTAAATTATACTTTTAGAATTGCAGTCACATAGGAGATAAAACTCAGTAACTATTTAATAATGCATAGTAAGATCAACTGTATCCTCTCTTGAGATCACATTTAGGTGCGCTGAATGTAAAAGCCCAACCCAGAATTTAGGCAGCATTTAATCCTCCAGAAGACATTGCTGGGTCTTTCTAAATAATAATGTTGGGTCTTTCTAGATAGGAGGTACCGAGGCCTGGTCCTTTGAATTGGCACCAGTTCTCTCTGCGGAGTGGTTAGTTTCACTGGATTCACAGCTAAGTTAAATTATTTCTTAGAGGAACTGTGTTGTAGATCAAACTATTTTTGGTACTGGAAGGCTGCTAATCAGCTTGGAGAATTTATGTGACAGATTTGTAACTAATTGACAATTATTTAACCTGGCTTTACTTGGAGATGACCATACATTTAAGTGGTTTCCAGTGGGGACAAATTTCAGGCTGAAATAAACCTGTCCCTTCTCAGGACACCGGAATTGGCAGGATACCTCAGCGGCCACTGGCTCCTTGCCTCTTCACTGAAGTGTCTGAAGGGTCTATTTAAATAAGAATGGAAACTTTATTTGGGAATGACTCTTTCTGCTAAGAACATAGAAAAGTAAGGCAGCTTCTGAATTCTCTAAAATTGCAAGGTTACAATTGGATCCCAGCAGAAAGTGATTTGATCCTAGTTGCCCTGATGGATGCAGATTTTCAGTGCAGACTTAGGCAAGAGTTTGGGGAATAGTAACATGTATTAGCACGCATTGATTGAGACACTGTCAGGCTCTGAGTGAGCTGCTCACGTGCTTTATCTCAGTTGCCCCCTTCACCCATCTTTTGGGTTAGGCACTGTTACTTCCACGAAGGAACTGAAGTTCAGAGTGGCAGAGTGACTTGCTTAAGGACCCACAGCTGTCAGTAACTGGCACAGCTGGGATTGGAACCCTAAAGTGGAACCGGGAGACAGAGAAAGGAATTATAAGGGAAAAATACTAGGTATTCAGTTATTTTGCAGTGGAAGTTTTCAAGTGACATACTTGAAGCTATAGTTTAAATAGAAACTAGAGGACATGCACTTTTGTTTAATAAAGAAATATTTGCCCTGAGCAGAAGACAACATTTTAAAGCTTGTCATTTTGTTTCTGGGAAAGTATTTGAGGAAAATGACACGGCTCAGCCCAGTCTGCTGGCCGCGTTGTGTTGTCTCATGCTGAGACTTGCCATTTCCATGGCCAGTGGGCTGCGTTGAATCAGACAGAAGCAGTAGGTCATTAACAGAAATGGAGGCTGGGGACAGCCTGCAGAGGCTGAAAGGGGGAGGTCGTTTTTGGGGGCCACCGGAACAAAGCTGCGTCTAGTAGAATCTCATGCAACTATGTTTGGAGAGTATAGCCTGATTTTCAGAGAAGCTTAAGCTTTAAAAAGCACAAAGCAATTTTCTCCAAAGAGCACCATGCTTAACATGAAATATAGGTGGGAGAAGATACTCATTTCTGTATGTTCCTTTCAGTCACACCCATAGAAAATAACTGTTTAAAATCTATTTACTTACTTTAAAAATCTGCGTCTTATTGTCCTACTGGCATCTGTGTTAACCTTGAAGTCTTTAACTCATAGCATTAATCCAAAAGGAGAAATCTTTTCCATCAATATCTGAATTATTAGATTACGTTTTCTTTGGAGATTTTCTGGATTAATGTAATTGGGAGATGTGTTGTGGGTACAGGTTTTGCTACCGAGATCACCGCCCGTCATTTTTGGCATTGGTCAGGTGATTCATCTTAGAGAATATGTGGAATCACCTCCTCTTAAATGTAGTCCAGTGTAGCTGGGGCAGAAAAATGCAGACCCTGTACATTGACAGTGAACAAGTAGTCATAGTTCACTTGCTGTACATGAGGCACACCAGACACAGCTCTGGGGAATGTTAGATGTTCCTTCTCTCAAAAAATTTATAATGCATTTTTTGTATCCTAATCTGGAATGACAGGTACAAGTCTAGAGAAAGGACATAAAATGCCAATGACTGCATTTATAATTGCGAAAAATTTAGGAAATGGAGCGCCCTATTTAGGGCCAACCATCATCCTTACACTTAAAAATCCGGAGATGTTTGCGGACGTGCCTATGTCTTCTACTACGGAGTGAGCAACTCAAAGACAGGGACCACGTCTGGGGTGTCTTTGTGTCTCCTATCGTGTTGTGCTCTTCCTAGGTGCTTGCTACTTTTGTAGGATGATTTGGATTTGTGTGACAATGCGTGTGACCTCTCACAGATTGATCATTACTTGCCTCTTATGTTTTGGTCAGCGTTATTAAGACGTCAGCGATACTAAATGATCCCGAGGTTTAGTCTTATCACTTGAAGCAGACATTTACATGCCTGGCTCCTAGTAGGTTAATGCGTTTATGCACCCAGGTCCCCATGCACCAGTGTGAGAATGTCCTTTTTAGCTGAGAGGTCATGAAAGAATACACAGTCCCATCATAATGTCATTTTCCTCTTAATTTTCTGATTACTTACATTTGGTTTGGTTCTAATTATGAATATCTTTAATTGCTTTATCACAGTGATGATTAACTGTGCCCAAGTCAAACCCCTTTGAAAGAGAGGACAATTCCTTCTGAAGGCGTTACATGATTGCACTTAGGGAGAATATTAAACAAAGAAATAGAGGCATTCCAACTTGCTGAGAGCTGGTCAGCCTTTCTCCATTTCTAAAAATCCAGGGGTGATTTTTATTCTTGGATCGTTCTGAACTAGAAAAGCTTAACCCTATGTCTCTTCCCAACATGTTATAATCTGCTGCTTTATTTACATGAATCATTCTGCCAGAAAATAATGTTGGAAATAAAATACATGCCAGCTGTCTCTAGAGTAATAAAAAACTAAAAATAAAAAAGCAAACTTTGAGATCCACACGCTACCACTGAGGGAGTGCGTGGCTGCGTTGGCCTTGGTCGTTTTTCAGCTATGTTTGTAAAATAGCAAAGACAGAGGTTTTTCGTGTTTGATAGAAGTTTAAAACACACGATCTAAATTGTTTTAGAAGCGTTTGGTAGCAATGTTTGGTAGCAATGAGGCACATTTAAAGCAGTGTGTAATAGTTGAGAAAAAAACGACTCAGTTTCATTTTTTAATGAAGGCACCAACCTTAAGATACAAAAGAAAGAAAAACTGGAGATTGTGTATTTGAATTCAATTTTTATAAAATGGACAGATAATGAGATTTAATTTTTTGAGATTATTTGAATTTTAAAATCAGCACGCGGTTTTTAATGTTTCTGTGTGTATTTTTTAAAACAATCTCATTATACAACGCTTATTTAAATTTTGCATCCATTTTGCGTTCCTCTCAGAAATATCCATATGTGTACCCCACTGATATCTATCACCCGGGAATCTAATTGATGGCGTTCATATCAGTCAAACAAAGCTCATTTCTCCTCCTTGATACATGGGTCACACACTGGGGATGGGGATGGACACTCTGTCCCTCCCTTGATAAGGAGAAGAGTCTTTGCTTCGGGAAAGTTGGCACAGATGAGTAGGAGGACGTGTCATTGTCAATTTATTATCAAGCTATTCTTTCTCCCAGGAGGAAGGCTTTAGCATTTGTAATCTATAATGATTTACACTTGGGAAGCCTCTCCTTTTCTCATTTTGTCGCTCCCACCTGGAAGGAAATGTTTATCCAGTGGCTCATTTGCAAAGGAGCTAGTGGGGAGGGGACGGGTAGATGAAGGCCCTCCCTTGCTCCTTTGAGGGTAGGTGCCTGTGACACACAGCTGTCCCAGGGCTGTGGGGAAGCTGCCACAGCGCCGGAGAAACGCTGACGCATGGGTATCTGCTGAAGAGCGTTTTCTTTTTGTGCTACTTTTCCCTGTTGGAAACTTGGTGCGTACAAATAGAAAGCTGCTATGCGGGTTGTAGGTGCAGCGCCCTATGCTTCTAATCAAGGGAGGCTTAAAAACAAACAGAAAGATTAAGAATTGAAGACAGCACCAGACAGACTTAGGTGCAGAAGCTGATGGAACAGGGGAGTTCCTGGGGCGCTGCAGTGTAAGGCGATCACCTGGCTTACTGATATCACGCACAGTGAAGGCTGGGCGATGCCAGGGAGCACCACAGGGCGGTCGCAGACTGACCCCTGGCAGAGAAACAGTCAGGTCTAGCAGAACATTCAGCAGTGGGGCCAGGAAAGAAAAGCTGACATCCAGATGCCAGTGCTTTGGAAATTGTCTCTGGAGCTGCACATATGGGCCCTGCATCTGCCCGGGTTATGACAGCAGTCGGCGTCCGAGTGACGCAGCTGCCATGGTGTGAGCAGTCAGAGGCCGGCCCTGTGTCTGGGTCTTGGCTAAGGCAGCTGTGCAAAGTGCTGGCACGGGCCTTATGATAGCTAGTTATCAGAGGACCAGTCTGGGCTCTCTGGGGTGATAGGTTTTACACACCCACTAGGAGCCATTGTTGAACGGTGGTGGTGACGGAAAATGTACACACATGGACAAGTTTGTGGGCACACATGAGCACATATGGAATTGTGATTTGGAGGGGGGGCAAATAATGGTGTTCAAGGAAGATTAGGACGAAATGATGCTGGACGATGATTTAAACCATTGCACACCGAATAAACCCTTGGCGAACGTATTCTACTGTAGGAGTTTGGTTAACAAATCTAATAGTGACAATGTTTCTCCTCTTTCATGTGGAGAAAAGAGAAACTCATATTCATAAAATGGCAGTATTTGCCTTTCAGTAAGTAGTACTTTCTTACCATATTTGCTCCAGTAGCAAGTGGAATGACTCAACATGAACAATTCACCTCTTCCTCTCTTTCATTCCCCAGACTCCTTCTTTAAAAAGAGAGAAGAGAAGAAGGTTTACCACCTGGTACTTCCTCAAGTTAGTATCTTGAACAGGAATAACCAATGGACAAGCACAGGCATTGCGGCCAATTTAATGTACCTACCTTCAGTTTCAGTCATTTGTCTGTGTTATTCCTTATCTTTATTGAAATCACGCATGCCTGATGGATACTGTGTTAGGTGTAAAAGAAAAGAATGATTTTGGCTGTTTGTTCTTTTTTATTTTTCTCTGTATTGGGAACTGATTTATCAACAACTTTGGAGACTTGGTAATTTGCTATGTTTTTTCTATCTTATTATGATAGCTTTTTAGTTAAGTTACAAAATCCTTCACTGTTGTTGGGGAAGCTCACAGCTTTGAATGTGGTCGGGGAAGTCCACATATTCTGCCACATACTGCATCACAGTGATTGACATTGATGGGAGTCAGGTGAGCGTTCTCACATGCTGTCGACAACTGTAACTCCAATTTCTCTTTTGCAACTGGATAATCTAACAAGGAGAGTATGCACTCTTGACATTAATGACATTTCTGAGTCATTCTTAAATATAGTCTGTCGGTCTTGGGTGTGGCAGCATTTGTGGTATTCCTGTGGATCCACGGTGTGCAGCCCGTGTCCGTGTGGCCAGGCCCCTTGAGCTTAGCACCGAAGCATTTATGTTGAGATGAGGCAACCGGCGTGGAACCAGGACCTCAAATGGCCGGTCCCTCAAACTGGACCAGGGGCCTTGGCTTCATAATTTTTGCTTTGATGTGATTCATAGTTTCACACATTTGTATGCCTTTCCCACCCAGAATTTGATCTATCTAATGTTAGATGAGTAAGGGTAATCATGAGCTACCTCAGAATTGTATGGCCTAGAATGTCCTGCCCCTGCAGGGAATGGCTGGCCAAGCTTCCAGGAAGGCAGCCTGAGTATTTAGGGACTGCGTACTTAGAGTGAAGAAAAATATATTCTGTCCTCCAATTCCACCTCCTCCACTGCTAGCGAAATCCGGAGGCTCAGAGGTTACCCAGGGAGAACCTCTCTGCGGCTGTTGGGCTGCAACATTGGCTTACTCGTTTTTCTAACCTGAATGGCCAGTAATGGTGAGGAGACCACCCCCCCCGGGGATAACACATGTGCCGTGCCCCACAGGAGGCCCTCAGAACAGGTGCCTGTCCCTGTTCAGCTCAGGCGTTGTTTCATGGTCTGGGGGATGCCTGCACTTATTTCTAAGTCCTACAGTGAGGGCGGGAGACATGAGGGGAGAGCTACAGAAGGTGGCAGTGCCAGGGTGTCCTCAGAGTGAAGGGCTGGTTAGGGTGGTGGGTCCCCCAGCACAGGCCTCTGAATGGAATGGTGCTTTGTTCACCCAATTTGCACAGTAATCCATCACATAAGCATTTAGGTGATTCTTTACTGAGTACTGGGCCCTGCAAATTAGATACAGCAAATACCAAGAAATAGTTATGGTCTTTTTTGCTATAGATTTTTCCAGTCAGGCTAAGAAGGCATATATAAAATATATATCATTGTGATAAAATCTATAAGGAGCCAAACGAGAGTCATGGAAGATTCAAGTAGTGAAGGAAGCCAAAAGAGAGAAGGCTTGAAAATGTACATTGAGCATCACAGGAGGTGCCGCAGGCGCTGTGATCCTTGAGCAGGACTTGGTGGGCTCATGTGGGTCTCCCCAGTGGAGTGGGATCCAAAGAGAACCCAGGTGGGGAGAATGGCATGACCCGGTGCTCAGGGCTTTGCAGAGAATGCGAAGCTGTTTTGTGGAGGTACAGCAGAGAACTATAGGAAAGTTAGCATTGACTTCCTATTCATTTTCATTCAAAAAAGCATTAATTAAGTGTTTATTTTGTGCCAGTCCAGATCTGGACTTGGGGTATATTAATGAAGAATTGATGATATTTCCTTCCTTCAAGGAACATGTAATACTATACAGGAGACAGGTATTTACATAGTGATTTCACATGGTGGGCGACAGATGGTGAGGGATGAGTCCAGTTAGATTGCCAGGTTGAAACCAAGTGCCAGGGCTCAGGGTTTGCAGTTTACCTGGAAGGTTCTGGACGGCCATGAGAAATGTTGACTCCGGAGGCATAATTTCATTGTCTTTGGGAGGTGAATGGGGGAGAAAAAAGAACAAGCAGGCAGGGGAGCAACCCGAAGTGGAGGGAGTGGCTCCTGGCAAAGGTGACGAGCCTTGCTCCTAGGACACAGTGGCGAGATTGCAGTGGAGAGAAGTTTCAGGAAAAAAAATAATCTTACTCCCCTTTACAGACTGGGAAACTGAAGTTCAGAAAAGTTAAGTAACGCATTCTAGTGTAAAGAGATCGCAAATGATAGAGCTGGAATTTGAACTCAGACAGCCCGGCGAGAAAGCCGTGCTCCGTGGCTGAGGTTAAGAGAGTGGGCTCTCGAGTTGCAAAGCGACAGATTTTCGTCACTCCTGTTTCACAGGAGATGTGAGAATTATTAATATAATCCATGCCAGGCCCCTTGCCTGACAAAGTCATAAGGGCTCCGTAGCTGATACCTTTATTTCTGTTTTCATCATTCTAATTATTATAACACTTTTTCCCTCGCCTCACTTTTATGGGGGCACCTCAGCTCTGCTTATGCTGTGGACCCTCGTTTCACAGGGCACATGAAAGGAACCATTCCTGCCAAAGGTGCTGTCAGTATCGTGTCCTTAAAAAGACGGATATCTGGATATTGGGTGAGATATATTCCACACTCTTGGCAAGACTGTATAAGGCAGTGAATAATGATAACATTTTAAAACAAGTGAGTCATCATTATTAATCCATTTGGAATATAAAAATGCTAGTCACTTGGAACAAATGCCACAAAAATATTCTACCATTAGTACATTGTTGTAGAAATTGTGTGTTTCCTTTAAAGTAGTTTTAATAATAACAGTCACTTCTCTCAAGATCCCTTGGAAAACAGCTTCACCACGGGCAAAGCAGAACTTGCTATTTCAATGCAATCTGGATAATTCACCGGCCTTCTTAATAACCCTCAAAATATGTGTGTTGTTAAGAAAGGAACTTCATGTTGAGTTTTATGTTCAACCCCAAAATGAAAGGATCGGACACCTCAGTTCTGTTCTTTCCTTCATATTTGTCACTTACCGAGTAGAGCTAATGCAGCCCTCGGATTCAGAGAGAGCTGAGCGCGGGCTGCTGCTTGGGACTGAGCACACACTCTTAATTTTATTGAATAATTTTTTTGCGTGGCATTAAGATAAAACAAAGAGGTTAAATTTATCTTGATTGTTCATCCTAGAGAAGAAATAAGCTTAACACTTCTTTTGATTTTGGAGCTAAAATATGATTAGCTCTCTCATTTATAAAATATAACACCTTTTTCTCCTTTTTTATAAACCAAACACAAATAATTTTTGAGTGAGGCATGCTGTTTCCGCTCTTTGTGTGTGTTCATACTAAGTGCTGGTATAATTCCATTATGTTTTGACTCGAACATTAAATATTACCTTGAATATACACTTCCCAGCAGTCCTGTTCTGATAGTGACATATTGTACTGTTTGAAGGGTGTCATATGGTCATCTGTCAGCCGGATGTTGTTCCATGGAAAGAATTTTATTCTTCAGATGTCATCTAAAATGCCTCATCTAAAAGAGAAATACAACAGTATTTACAAAACCTGGGTGTGAGGAAATCAGAGATGGGTAGGATTGAACTAAGGTAGGTGGGAAGGAATTAGTTCATTCAGACTATCGTCACTCTGTAATAAAGATAAACAATTGTTATATTTTGAGTATTTTTAGTTTGGCATGATTTTTATTTTACGGCAGAAAAGCACACACTCCCTTCCAGAATTTTTGGTAGTCATTCATCCTGTCTTTTGCCATGCAGACCAGATTGCTGGTGGCATCAGGGTGGATAGAGGGCCACCTCCTCTAAAAGACAGTGATCTGAGAACAAGGCAGGAGCCTGTGGCTCACTATAGCAGAGATGGGAGTGACAGGGAAAAGAACCTGTTCTTTCTCCGGAATAATTTAGCAGTCAATATTTCTATCAGCAATATTTCTTTCAGCAGGAATTAAGGTGCTGGCCCTCATCCAAAGACACCTCATCCCCTATTACGTTAGAGATCCGACCCAGCTGTGCCTGCCTCTGTGAAGCGATGAGGGCAGATCTGATAGCCAGTTCGCAGAGTGCGCTGCACCGACTGTGGAGACAATGGATGTTCCCCTCTAAATGCGTTTTCCTTCTCTTTAATCTTTGCCAGGAATCTGCCCAGAATTCTGTGGATAGCCTCTGTGTTCCAATTTTTAAAATGTAGGGAAGAGTGTGCTTCCTGTGTTTGTGTGCTGTATTGCCTTGGTAGGATCCAGAATTTTAAAATCTACACTTACAAAAGGAGGGCAGCACCTGTTTCAGTTTTCCTTATTTTGTCACTGCACTTCATTCCTAAACGCTCTCAAAATTAAAATCATTGCATCCCTCCATCTTTTGTAATTTAACATATGTAGTCCTGTTCTTTAAAAACAAACAAACAAACAAACAAACAAAAACAGTACCCAAAAGGCACACTGCATGCCCTCTCCTTTTTTAAAAATATGTGCCTTGGAACATTGGCAGATTTCGTTTTTCAGCTGTCTCTGGCATTTATAATATGTGTCCCATTGAACTTCCTAGGGTCCATCAAGGTAACGATAAGGGTAACACTATGGCACAGAAGTCTGAAATATCATAATACAAAAGCAGGTCAAATATTAAAAGATAAGAGTATATATTTAAGCAGAGGGAAAACAGAAGGTCATGATCCTTGGCCCATATCTTAATTCACTTCCAACTTTGTTAACTTTTATTTTCCTTCAGGATTCTTCTGTTTTAAAGACTCCTCAAATTTTTGAGAGATATGGAGGTAGAAAGAGAGAAGTTGTATTTTTTTCCAGGGCTAAGAAAGCACAGTGTTGAAGTTTTTATGGTCAGCTACAGAAAAAGCACGAAGGGAGGCCAATGGTAATAACCTTGCAGTTAATCCTACAAGATGCCATGTTATTTTTCTTGTCCCTTCCAGAACTTCAGAGAAATGTTTACCCTTGGGTATATTGATGGCCACAGAAGGTCTTGGATCAAACTCCCAGATATACTTTATCTCCAAATACCACAATTTAGAAATGTCTAATTGAATTTCAAATGAATAAGAGAATAATTGTATTGATGAAGATGATTCCTTTATTGAATAAAAACAGTTTCTCCTAACAAATCAGCAACTAAAACATTTCCAGAACTTTCAGATTGGGTCAACATTTTTAGTTTACAGAAAACAACTTAAAACAACCTTCTAAGATCATATATTTATTGAAAAAGTCAGTTTAACTAACAGATTATAGCAATAGTTGAAGGACATGTGGGTTTCAGTCCCTTGTCACTATCTACTTTGTACAGAAGTATAAACTAGCTCATTTTCCTGCTTTTAAAATTACTCCTAAATTGTAACATGTAGATATTAAACAAATATAAGCTGCAGGGGAAATGAAGGAAGTAATACTTACTGAGCATTTATCAGATGCTATATAACTGAATTCTTAACACTCATAATCTCCCAATGAAATAATGGTTAGTTAGCATTCCCATTTTATAGATAAGAGAAAAAAAGGCTCAAGGTCACTTAGCAAATAAATGATGAAGATAGAATCTGTACCTAGGTCTCTCTGATGCCAGTGAGTATGCTTTATTTTTTTCATATAAATTTTAATACAATTAAACATTACAATAATAGGTTAAGGAGTACTGAAGCTCAGAATTGCAGTAGCAATTTATTAGCTTAAGAGATGGATCAATATATATTTTTTAATTTTTGTTCAGTCTATTCAGGTGACATTGGTTCATAAAATTACAGTTCCGGGGCTACAGTTGTGTAGTACATCGCCCATCTATTGCATTGTGTGTTCACCCCCCAAGTCCAGTCTCCTTCCTTCACCATTTATCCCCCTGTACCCTCCTCTACCTGCCTCCACCCTCCTTTCGCTCTGGTAATCTCCAGGCTGTTGTGCGCGTCTGGGAGTTTTTTTTTTCTTTTGCTTAATCCCTTCACCTTTGTCACCCAGCCCCCAAACCCCTCTCCTCTGACAGCTGTCACTCTGTTCTCTGTATCTGTGTCTGTTTCTATTTTGTTCATTAATATTCTTTTTATAAAAAAAAGCAGACCACTTTTTTGTGTGTTTTGTTGTGACAGTTTTCATGTTTTCAGAGGATCTGAAAGTTGGCAAAGCACCCCGCAGCTAATAGATGAAATCGTGTTACGGTGTTTTGTTTGCCTGGCGTTTGCTAAAACAAAGACAGTTTATGTCTTACCGTTTCTGTCACCCTGTTTTCTACCTCGTTACTGGTCTTCTCCCAATTGAGTTTTGCCTTCTTCCACTCCGTGTTTTCCCCTCCTCTCCTACTCAAAATATTCTCAATTCATAAAATGTGAACTTGGAACCCGGAGGTTAACAGCAGAAAGTGATCTATCAGTCTCCTGGCCGTGGCTGTGGGCTGTGATTTGCTCAGTGCCTGCAGAAAATCATTTGCTGGGGTAAACTCTTCTCTGAGATACAAAATCTCCCTCCTTGAATCCTTCTTTGTGATAATTTTTTCTTTCTCTAGGACAGGGGTGTCAAACTCATTTTCACTGGGGGCCACGTCAGCCTTGTGGTTGCCTTCAAAGGGCCGAATGTAACTTTAGGACTGTATAAATGTGACTACTCCTTAACAGTTAAGTGAGAGCTCGGCGCTGCTGCCGGGTAGAAACAAGGTGCGGGGCCAGATAAAACAAGGTGGAGGGCCGCATGCAGCCCACGAGTCTTGTGTTTGCCACCTGTGCTCTAGGATATATTTCTGAAGTACATATATTTATTTAAAATATTATTTTGTATGCAATGATGTGGCAGCATTTTGTACGTGTTGAGAAGAGTGATGAGCGTGAAAGTCGTGGCTAATCTGTCAATTAGCAGCTTCTTAATAAAGTGTGCCTATAGCAAGATATTTTACTTAACAGGGGGCATTATTAACTGATGATTTCCTTAACCCCTCAAAATGGTATCTGTTAAGCTGGGGCTACCCTATTTGCTGTTAGTTTACAAATGGTGGCGGGGGTTGGGGGGGATTTCTCATGAAGATAGTTGAATAAAGAAATAAGGATTCACCACAAAAATAGAGGCCACTAATTTGTATTTCTGGGGATGACATACACTCACCAGAGGACAGAAGTTATTTCTAACTATGCATCACATCGCGCAAGTTCTGTTGACCTGTCTGAGCCATTTCTCAGGCCCAGTGCCTTCTGCTTCCAGGCCTTTGCATTTCACCCGCTGCCACTAGTTACATGTAGGTTAGGTCCAGAGTCTTCCTTCACTACTCAAAAAAAAAAAAAAAAGAAAAGAAAAGAAGAGAGGGATAGAAAACTTTACTTAACTCGTGCAACAAACTGAAACCGAGGTAGCTTTCTGGGGGCAGCTGAATTATTAGAGATCACTATTGTAAGTGGCGAAAGAAGCGTCCGTTGCCTGCGTGGCAGTGCTGTCAGGCCCCTGCTGCTGTTGGCTCAGTTCGAGACGTATTATACAGCGAGCATCTCAGTGCTCTCGGGGGATCCCTGGTCCTACCGCGAGGTCAAGAGTTAACTGCTTGTATTTTCGCTGTGTACCGCCATCAATACTGCTCCTATGGAAACCTCACTTGACGTCACTTTGGAATCTTTGTGACTGTAGTTCAGCTTCAGTAACAGTCAATAAGAACATTAGACTCTTGTCTATAGTATTCCTTGCCACTTCCTGCCAGCAATCTACCAATTCATTAGTGGAGAGTTTTGGAACTCTTGCTTGATTATTTATGCAGTCAATAGCAAGGCTTGTCTGCATTCATAATTGTTTGATTTTATGGCCTCTTCTTTAAACAAACATCGTCTATGGTAATGTGATGCCCTGATGGGTGGGAAAGGTTTTGTCTGTGAATATCATTTAGATAATTAAAAATGACAGATGAAATCGCCCGCTGTCTTGACCTGTACTTTGTTCCCTCAGTGATGCTGAAGAGATGATGATTGCTGTCAATCAAAACCCATTGGAGGTTTGTAAATTCTGGCTGCTGTGAACTCTGACCCCCACTGTTGATCTGAAATAGATAATAACCTTGAAATTCTATTAGAATTTAAAAACAGTTCTACTAAAGGGGCACAGTATATATTTCTTTTCCTCTAGAACACAGTTACCTAATGTCACTCTTTGCAATATACAGAATTCAAATAAAATAAAGTGTTTAGCAAAGCTTAATGTAACAAATCAGAACAAAGATCTTTTTCTCTAATCCCCCATTCCTGATTAAGATCCTTATCTTCTGGCTGGGAGGACAAAACC
>PVKM010035764.1:0-15046 GCA_004027735.1 Carollia perspicillata | reverse complement strand
GGGCTGAGGTGTTGTTCTTAGAAAACCTATGAACATGAAAGTTTATTGCTCTCAGATCCCCTGGCTGCCAGTTCCTCCCTTGATAAAACAGAAAGGTCGGAGTTCTGCAGATTCCAGAGCCAAACAGTCAGTGATGGCAATATATAAAAAAGTTACACTTTGAGGTTAGGTAACCCTAATAGATAACTACATTCTCTAAGCTTCAGTTTGTCCATGAGTATAAATGGTCTCTATGCTCCTGTTAAGTTTTGGTGCCATTAGGACAATACCCATTTGTCCTAGTTCCTTTTCCTTTTCTTCCTACAAATATTTAGTCTGACTGTGAGAGAACAACACTAATTAGTAATTTATTTGAACTCTTTAGCAATGTGATTAATCACTGTGCAAACAATAACAATTATGCCTATCATTAATATTCATCTCATTAATTTTGTTGTTAAACTTAATTACAATAATCAAACTCTTCAGATATTCATTCTTCAGAGTCTGTTGCTCATTATAATATGGTTATCTGTCCACAAATTTAAAACTGCAGTGGGTACCTTACCTAGGATTCTTTCTTCTACTTTAAAATCAATGACATCGGAGGAGTCACTTATCTCTTCTAAAGTGGTTTCTTTAAAAAAAAAAACATGTCCACAACATAGGTTCTTTTAAGTGTTTGCATTGTCATGGTAACTGACTTTATGTTCCCTATCCCATCTTTATTTTATTTCAGTCTTTTCATTAGCAGACAGAATTTTATTTGAAAAACAAACTCAAAAGTTAAATTGTGCCTGTTTCCAGAAAGGAAGATGTAGAAATTAATACTCATTAGGTAAAAAAAAAATATTTATATGTTTTAGTTCAGTTCTTTGGTTAACTGGTTAAAACTTGGTAAAGTAAACCCAATAAGGCATAACTAGACAAATGAATAAGGCTTGTTCAGACCACTGAATTATAAAGAACCTGAGTTTTCTAGAGCTCCTACAGGTATAGCCGTGTAAATTGTGGTTTCTAAAAATAAGAAACATTTTAAAATCCCAAACTTATTACTCACTATATAGTTTCAATATTGATTTTCAAGTTAAAATAAACACTTTTAAAATTTACTCAGAGGAAGGCACATGGGGCCAAAATGCAAGATATGGTTTTATAGATACAGTATAAAGACTCTGTCCTTGAGAGTATAAAGGGAACATTTTCCAGAAGTGAAAGGCTCCCCTGACAGGTATTTGAACACGGATATAAGTCTGATGCATGTGGGAAGTATTGAGATTAGAAACCTGACAAGAACAGGAGTTTATATTGACAAGTAGGAAATAAAGGTCTTAGGATGAAATAAATAAAAGAGAGACTATATGAGAGAAGACTTTGAAAGTCACGTTGGATTTGTGGTCTGAAGGCCAGAGAGTAACCCATTGCATTTACATTATTTTTTGACTGTGACTTTTGGTACATAAGCAAGAAATAGGTAAAAGCAAGGCATTTTGCAATTATAACAAATTATCATTTATTGACAATTACTAAATATCAAAACAATTGAATGTGTACAACAGTTTTCAACTACCATATGCTTTTAATTTTATAGTATTTTATAGCCTAGTTTTGACAGTTTTGACTGTACTTCTGCTAAATGTTTGGGGAGGCTTTTTAAAAAGAATATAATGAGACATACGTTGTCCTAAGAAGTCCATAAAAGTATCCAATTTTCTTTACCATTCAGTCTGGAAATAAAAGCTACAGCAAACCCTTTAAGAAACTCTCAAGCAAATTTGATTCTATTCATGGAAAAGAAAATCTGATTAATCCGTGAAAGTCCCAGGTTATTCAGAACAATGTATTTAGGGTGACAATCTAGTGAACTAATGGAAAACAGTTGGATATGTTTCCTCCCCTCAACAAAAACAATATTTTAGTAATGAACCATTTTATAATGATGGTTAGTTGTTTTCTTTTTGGTTCATTGTTTTTCTTTTTTATAATGATAGTTAGTTAATGTCATTTTTTCTTTTTTTTCTTGCACTCTTTTATTTAATAACATTGATCCTTATTAATGAGAGGTTGCTGGTTGAAATATTCTAATTGACAAAAGCTATCTTAATAAAATGAATCTTTGTGAATGATCATTTTTATTTTTGTAATTTAGTCATTTTCCAGAAAATGCACAATGCAAAACAAATTCAGGCTGTGTTAAATACACACGGAAGTGCCATCTGCAGGAAAACTGAGATTTAATCTAAGAGTATATAATTTATTAGACCCCATGTATATTGACATTCTTTGTTTTCCCTTGGACTAGTGTTGGAGATATTAAGATGTTTAGAATTGTGTCAAAAATGAGTGGAGAGAGCTCTAGTTAAAAGATCCCACCCTAGTCTTAGTAAGAACCCTGGCACTACTATCAATACAAGAACTCTGAAACACCAATCCAAAAGAACCTATGCACCCCAATGTTCATAGCAGCACAGTTTACAATAGCCAAGTGCTGGAAGCAACCTAGGTGCCCATCAGTAAATGAGTGGATCAAAAAACTATGAAACATTTACACAATGGAATTCTATGCAGCAGAAAGAAGGAGCTCTTACCCTTTGCAACAGCATGGATGGAACTGGAAAGTATTATGCTAAGTGAAATAAGCCAGGTGGTGAAAGACAAATACCATATGATTTCACCTTTAACAGGAATCTAATTGACAAAACAAACAAACAAGCAAAATATAACCAAAGACACTGAAATTGAGAACAGGCTGACAGTGACCAGAGGGAAGAGGGGAGGGAATTTCAGGTGAATGGGGGAAGGGTTTGAAGGAACAAGTATAAAGGACACATTGACAATAACGAATTGGGGTGGCGACAGTAGGAAGGTGGGGAGGGCTAGGGGATGGGTTGGTATAGGGGTAAAGGGCAGAAAACTGTACTTGAAGAGCAAGTAAAATAAAAAAAATAAAAAAAAACAAATATTTAATTCCTCCATTAAAAATTGCAGAGAACAACTCTCCTTTCTTTTGTAGTATGTAGATGCCTGCTAGTGACTAGTAGTGTGGAGTAGGGATATTTATAACTTCCTACCTTCCAAAATAAAAGTTGCCACCTTACTGACACAGGTTTCTTCAATGTTTATAATTTCTGGTTAAATTCATATCAGATTGCTTTTTTAAAAAATGAATACTTACTAAAATTATTTGCAAGTTTGTTATTAAGACCTAAAATTAGCTTCATTAAATGAGACTTTAATAATAGCTAGTATTTTTAGGAGATACTATATGTCAAACACTCTTATAATTCAATTTAATTCTTACCTCGACCCTGAGGTATACATCTTGATTTTTTTTTTTTTTTCATTTTACTCAAGGGGAAAAGTGAGGCACAGAATAGCCGAAGGAGTTCCCCAGGTCACAGAGCTAGCCAATGGTTGGGCTGGGATTCAAACCCAGGCTGGGGGACTTACTTCAGAGACCATTTCATACTGATCTCACTATTGCTACCATTTATCTGTGCTCAGTGCATGTCAGGGACGGTCTGCTGAGTGCTTCATTTATGTTGCTTCATTGATTTTACATCCAAAAAATAGGATAGGTAAAATTATTCTTCTTATCAACATGAAAGCAGAGGCTCACAGAGGTTCAATTCCTGGCCTTGGGTCACATAGATAATACTTGAAAACACTGAGATTTAAATTGAGTTGTTTTTTTTCTCCAAAGGCCAAGCTCTTAACAACTATGTTATTATTTTATCATACATATTCTTTATGTAATCTTTTAAAAATCAACCGCTTTAATAAGCATCATTTTCAATTCAATGTACATTGTTAAATTCACCCAAAAAATAAGGTTGTCTTCCCTGAATCTAAATGAACTCCAGAGGAACTTCCCCATGTTGCCTTCCAGGGAGATCATTTCTCAAATGGTAGAGAGCATGTCAGGAGTTATTTGAAACTCAGTAGATTAAGAAATAGGTTTTGCTTTTTATATAGATTTTACCTAAAGGAGAGTTATAAAATGAAAATGAAACCTCCTAAAATGTACTGGTTACTTCATTGAGCATGATTTTGAAATAGGAAAATGTGTATGTTTAATTTTTATAGATGGATATACTTGTAAAATTCTTCATTAAAATAGTTACTAGCTTAACTCAACACACTCATCTATAATTTACTCAAAGATAAATCTTGGAGTATCATTTTATTATTGCTTATCAAAAATGGTTTCCAAAATGGATTTCTGGCTGGTTTCTTTCATATCAGAGAGTTTGTGCCTTCTTGATCTTAAATTGAAAAGAGAATATATGAGGCACTTTCAGTAATAAATTTCTTACATCTTAATACTGAAGGGTACTTTGGAAATTATTTAGTGCAAACACACTGAGTAAACTAAGTTAACATAAATTTGGTTAAGGTAATGAACTATAGAAGTGGTGCTAATGTTTCTGCCTCCCTGGCCAGTGTTTCCTTATTGTGTAAAATGCAGCCAGGACTGCACCTCTGCTGAATGCAATTTCTTATTCTCATCATATTTTCAGGTGTCATTGTCATCATCTTTTGGTTTCATGTGAGGAGAAAATGAGGCAGGTATAAAGTGTAAGGCACTGTGTCTTTTAATCAGAACAAAATTATCTGAAAGTGTTTGATTTTTTTACTTTCATACTAGAAGCTTTGATAAAAGTAAATTCTTGTTTGCCTGGAAACTGTCTTTCCTTTAGAGTTCTAGAATGCTATACCATTAAACTACCTGAAATGAGAAGTAACTAGCCCAATTACAGAAGCAGTTCCTGAGTGTTATAATTAAATACTGCCCATAAAAAACTTATAACCTGAGAACTACATATAAAATTCTGTGTTTGATTTATTAGTTTTCTGAAAACAAATTATAATGCTGATTGTATATTGATGCCTATTAAAAAGGAAAATGACATAATTCGAATGAAACACATAAAAGAAAAACATAGGAATTAGACTGTAAAACAATTGAGAAGAGATAGAAAGTTTTGAAAATCAGGGGACAGAATGTAGATTGACTGCTAATAAGCAAGGGGTTTCTTTTAAGGTGAGCAAATGCATTCTAAAATCAGATTGCGTTGATAGCTGTACAACCCTGTAAATATACATAAACAATTGGAATGTACACTTTAATTGGTAAATTATATCAATTCTGTCTTATGAAAGTTGTTCCTTATAAACTCTTCTTACATAGGTATCTTTATATGTATTCATAATAATAATCTTAATATAAATTCCTGGAAGTAAAATTGTCAGATCAAATAATATGTATATTTTAGGGCTTTTATTGAAAATTTGCCAATTTGTCTTTTGTTATAAATGATTTCATTTTTAATAGTATACCTGTACTTTAATCAATATTGTGTATTATCATTATATAACTTTCCCAATTTGATGAGAGAAAAGAGTTTATCTTTATCAGTATTGCTCAGTATTATACTGAGGTTGACTATTCTAGAATATTTTATTGATACTTTTAATGCCTACATTGCATGTATGTTACATATGAGTGTGTGCACACATGTATGAATAGATTACCTCAATTCTTTGTGAATATTTCTGTTACTTTTTTCTTATTGATTTATAAAACTATTTTATAATGAATATTTTACCTTTTCCTAAAATTGTTAGTTATTATCCAGATATTCTTCACGTTATGGATTCTCAACCAGGTTTCTTTTGATTATTTTGTAATTGCATCTATGCTTAAAAAGGCAGATTCAATTCTAAGAATTAATATTTAGCTACATATTTCTCAAGTTTTTATATTTGCTCTCTTTTTTATCTTAAATTTCTTTGAAATTCTTCTATGTTTAGGTATAATGCAAAGCTGTTACTTAATTTGTGCCAACTCAATTTATTAAAAAAGTCATCCTTTTTTTTCATTCGAAGTACCATTTTTATCATGTATTTAATTATTTAACACATTGAATCCATCGTGGGCATTCTGTCCTGTCTTATGACTTTCCATCCTCTACTGAAAAAAATTGTGTATTATTAGATTTTTATAAAATTTTTAAATATGAGTGATTTGGTCTTCACAAGTAGAAAGCAAGTATTTGGGAAATTTTATCTGATTTAATCTTTCTGATGTGTTTTTATTTCTCTTTCCTTCAAATTTTACATTTCTGATGTAGTAACAAATACATAGATTTTTATAACATCCAATGTCCCCATTCCTAACTTCCACTTGTTATAAAACTTTTGTTTTTATTCCATATAGTTATTTGGTTGATATTCTTT
This sequence comes from Carollia perspicillata, assembly GCA_004027735.1. NCBI lineage: Eukaryota > Metazoa > Chordata > Mammalia > Chiroptera > Phyllostomidae > Carollia > Carollia perspicillata. The sequence continues at coordinate 8,827 of PVKM010035764.1, read as the reverse complement.
TCTTTCATGAAAAAATTGGAACAAATATTATCTGTCCTTTATAATATTCCTTATTTTCTACTTTATTTTTCTAAGAGAACTTAGCTAAAATTAATAGTATCTGTTTATAGCAGTGGTATAAGTGGGCATATTTACCTTTTCCTGAATTTAATAAGGATAAGTATACTATGAAATTTGTTTTAATGTATTTTTTGGAAGACTAGTGCCCAAAGTGGCTCAATGGTGAAAAGATGTAGTCATCAGGTAAGAAAACATGGATTTTAGGCACACTTAGTTATGTATGTGTTTTGGGACTCCAACAAACACACTTAATATTAAATAATATGTAAAAGATTGTTGTAAAACATAATTTGTTAAAACCACCATTTTCATATACATTAGACCACAGACATATTTGATGGCTAGGGTATATTGAACCCGACAGAAAACAATTTGGGAAATGGTGCCCTTAAGTATAATGTTGGCTTTTGATTTCAGATAGTTATTACTTCTCAAGTTAAGTAGTTACATTTGATGTTTGGTTACTTTTTACTGTCAAAAATAACTACTCTCCTAAAAACACCTATCCTGATGAATGCTACTGAAAGTACCGGATGTTTGTCTTTTGATCTTTTAACATGATATATTATATTAATAAATTTCCTAATTTTAAACCTCCACTTTGCTCTGAGTATAAAACAAATTTGACCGTAGTCTCTTACTTTTTATAATATTTGCATAAAATTTGATAATATTTCATTTAGGATATTTTCTTATACATTCATAAGACATTAATATGTAGTGGGTTTGCTTTGTTTTAGAGATTTTTTCTTGTCAAATTTTCTTATGGGATTATGCTCCTTCTGTAGTTTGTGCTTTAGTATCATTATTGTTCAAAGTTCTTCTTTTTAAAGATTGTATTTGTTTATTTTTTTTAGAGAGTGGAATGGAGGGAGAAAGAGAGGGAGAGAAACATCATTGTGTGGTTGCCTCTTGAGCACTCCCTACTAGGGACTTAGTCTGCAACCCAGGCATGTGCCCTGATTGGGAATCAATCCAGTGACCCTTTGGTTTGCAGGCCAGCACTCAGTCCACTGAGCCACACCAGCCAGGGCTATTCAAGGAGCTCTGAATACTTGAAACCATCACAGTGCTTCATGAATAGCTTGTTCTATGGGAAGTTTACGGATGTTAAATATTTCACTTATTTGGATGTCAAGGGTTCAGTTATAAGTTGTTGATATCTAGGATTGTCAGACTTTTTAAAAGCATATTTAAGTAAATATGTATATTAATTTGGTTTATTGCTACCTTTGAGAAGGAGAGACTGTGGGTGTGAGAGGCAGGGTGAGTGTAAATTTGAGGTACAGCAGTCCTCCTTATGCGTTGTTTTACTTTCTACAGTTTCAGTCTGCTTCAGTAAATTGTGCTCTGAAAATATTAAATGGACAATTCCCGAAATCAACAATTCATAAGTTTTAAATTGTGTGCCGTTCCAAGTAATATGATGAAATCTTCCATTGTTCATTTCTTCCTGCCTGGGATGTGAATCATTCCTTTGCTCAGGGTATCCATGCTACCTGCCTTTTAGTCACTTAGAAGCTGTCTTGGTTATCAAATTGACTGTTGCAGTATCACAGTGCTGTGTTTAAGTAACCCCTATTTTACTTAATAGAGGCCCCAAAGTGCAAGAGTAGTGATGCTGGCAATTCAGATATGCGAAAGAGAAGCCAGAAATGACTTCCATTAAGTGAACAGAAGAAATTGCATGACTTAACTAGGAAAGAAAAAAAAATGTATACTGAAGTGGCTAAGATTAATGGTAAGAACAATCTCTCTGTGAAATTGTGAAGGAAAAAAATTGCTCTAGTTTTACTGATGCACCTCAAATTGGGTGAATACAGTATGATAAGATTTGAGAGAGAGAAATCACATTCATATAACTTGTTACAATATATTATACTTGTTATATTTTATTATTATTTTTATCTCTTCGTATTTCTAATTATGAATTAAATTGTATCATAGGTGTATATGTATAGGAAAAAAACCTGGTATATATAGGGTTCAGTATTGTCTGCAGTTTCAGACATCCACCAGGATTCTTAGAGCCTGTCCTTCATGGATAAGGGTGGGGGGGTACTGTGTATGCCAAGGGCTGAGCTAGTTCTCAGGACTGCAGGGAAGGATGAAGCAATTGATATGAAATCAGACAATTTGATGGCTAGAATTGCTTCACAGCTTCACTCACACAGCACAAGTGGAATTAATGCTTGCATTCTTGTCCTTGCTCCATACCAGAAACTCAAATTCTAGGAAGACGTTTATGCTAGTCCAAGCATGCACTAACATTTTTTCCTCAGGTTGAGGAGGCAGGAGAACTAGTTATCAGCTCTTGTACCACAATTTTCAGGAAGTGAGGGATATTATCAAATAGGAAATTATAGTGCTAGTGCAGAAAGAAGATAGAATGGATGCTGGGTAGCCAGTAAATATCTATTAAATCCAATATACATCTGTTAAAATGTGTAGCCATATAAACTTCCTTTCCTTTATCATTACCAAGTCTCAAACTTGGTGTGTGTGTGTGTGGCCTGTCTAGAAAGTATCCATCCATGTAATAGGAAAAATAAAAACATTTATTAAAGAAGATAAAAATAGAAGAAACATTGTGCATAGGATGATGACATCTTGGTCCCCTTCAAAGTAGGCACCTTGGGACCTCACACAGTTCTCCCAATCACCATCAGCTACCCTGTCATATTTTCCTGAATCTCATTGATAGTCTGAAATCCCTTCCCTTTCAAAGGCGATTTTAGTTTTGGGAAAAGCCAGAAGTTGCAGGGTGCCAAATCTGGGCTGTAGGGGGTGCTGAGTCACCTGGGCGATTGGATGTTTCACTAACAGACTCTGCACAAGATATAATGCATGAGCAGGCTTGTGGCCGTGATGATGCTGCCAGTCATCAGTTGCCCATAGCTTCAGCCTTCTGAATCATCCAAATGATTTCTGAGGAAATATATTCAAGCTTAATACAAGATTTAATGAAGGTTCATTGCTCTACCCACTCAGTCATTTTGAATGCCGTGGCCACACAGTACACATGCTCACTCAGTGGCACCTACCGCACCTACTGACTAGTCCAGTGAAATCATCATTGTTTATGCACATGCATTCCAGTCCACTTTCCTTGGCTCTAGGTTACATCTTCGTAGTGCAAACTGTTCTGTTTGTATTAACAATGGCTGGACTTTTTCTGGACAGACCATGCCTATGCTGTTGATCAACTCGAGTTTTAAGGCCAGTCTAGATTCATCGTGTGAGGAAACAATTTAGGGTCTGAATTTATGGAGGCACAATCTCTTGGATCATTTGTAGCAGTTTCCCTCAGGCACCTAGAATAATACCTGGTACAACATAAGCACCGGCTATATGTTATTCACTGAGCATCTACCAGAAGAATAAGTTGTTATGTTGTTTAGTCATCGCAAGGCCCATTTGAAGAGAATGTTTAAAAATGCAGAAACTGAGGCTCAGAGAGGTTATATAATGTGTTTAGCCTGCATGGCAATTTAAAGATAAGGTTACGATTTCAAACTCATGCTAACTCCTAAGCACTTTCTATTGCCTAGCAATTGAACTGGCTTCTGTGTTCTTCCTGTAGTAGTGTGACAGAGGGCAGAGACAAGGCAATCCTGATGTAATTCCCAAGATTATGAGCCACATTTCAGGCAGGGTGACTCTGCTGCCTTTTCCTGATGGTCTCTCTTCCTCAGCTTAGAGTTTTAGCCCACATTTGCATTCTGTGTCCATGACGAGCATACTAAGCAGGTTCTGACAGAACCAAAAATCTGTTGAATCCTACATAATTGTTTTTGTTGGAATCATCTACTTATCCTGAGACAAGCCCAGAGAATGTCTGCCTCGTGGTTTCTTGTGTTATATAATCATGAACTAGCGACACAACTGTTTATGTTCATTATGTCTTTTATGGCATTTTAATTTTCACAGAATATCCTCTCCGATACAGACCAATGAGGATAGCAAAAAATGCATATATTTGACTATAAACAGGAGGTCTTACACTCCTTAAATATCATCCAAATCCCTGTGCCATTGCAATGGATACTCAATTACATTTCTCCTTAAAATATGTGATTGTTTTTTTAAATATATTTTATTTATTTATTTTTAGAGAGAGGGGAAGGGAAGGAGAAAGAGTGGGAGAGAAACATCAATGTGTGGTTGCCTCTCATGTGCTCTGACTGGGAATCGAACCGGCGACCCTTTGCTTAACAGGCCCGTGCTCAATCCTCTGAGCTACACCAGCCAGGGCAAAATACGTAATTGTTTAATATTTTCTAGAAGTTCTTTGACTAGTTTATCTTTTGAGAGTAGTGAGCTAAGAAAGCAGATGTGATAATTTTAAAAATGTAGTTACAGATCTTAGATTTGCAAACAATATGTTATAATTGTTACTCCTTTTAAATAATTTCCAGATACTTATTTAAATATTTTATTTAAAATATGGGCTGTTAGAAAGGAATATAAACATTTCTTAACCATCACGTGATTTTAGAATAATTTACAATGATTACAATTGCTTTATTTGACATAATGAAAACCTATATGATAGCACCTCATGGATTTATTCACACTTTGATATACTAAGTACCCTTAAAGACAGAAAATGAAATTTTTAAGTAAAGTATCATCAAATATAAAAGTATTTTTAAATTGTTATATATGGTTAAAGGTCGTAAACATGGTGAATAAATAAATGCTGATTCAGAAATAACTTAGTTTTTAAAATAAAGAACTAATTCAGGAAATTATGAAGTACTAGACCTCATTTGGAGCTCCGAGGCATTTTGCCAGGGAGATGCCGTGCAGAGTTGAGGAAAATCGACCCTGCTGTCTGCACCCAGCTTCCCTCTCCTCTTTTCCCCATCCCTTCCATTAGATCTTATATCTCACCAAGTTCTGGTGAAAGATAGTGCAAAAAATGACATAGAAAGAGTGTAATATTTGGTAAGATAGAGTGAAATGTTTAGGAAAAAGGCAAAAAAAATCAGAAAGACCGAAAACTGGAACCAGCTCAGATGTCCATCAATAGGAGAATGGACAAAATGGTGTATTCATAAAATGGAATATTACTCAGAAGCATAAAACAGTGTGGAAAATATCAAAACAATTTTGCTGAGTGAAATAAACATGGCAGAAAGGAGCACATACTGTATCATTCAATGTGCATGAAGTTCTACAATAAGCAGAATGAATCAATGCTCTAAAATATCAATGCAGAAGTTGCTGGCAGGGATGGCAAGTGGGGTTTAGAGGCAAGAGGGAACTTTTCTAGAGTAATGGTAATTTTGTATATCTTCATAGTGGTTTGGGTTACACATGTGTATGTATTTGTTAAAATTCAATGAGGGCACATTTAAGGCTTACTCCACTCTTTGTAAATTGTATGCTAGTTCTTTTTACTCCAGGTTAAAATAGTATATGGGCTTCAGAATTATGTTTGTGTGATGGTTTTACCACCTAGCAGTTATGTGACCTTGGGAAGGCTGCATGCATCACATTGTGTGTTTCAGTTCTCTCCTCTGAAAAACTCAGATGGCAATAATTACTTCTTAAACTTGCTGTAAAGATAAAGACAGATAATGGTGTGTAAAATTTCTACTATTTAATGAGAGTACTTAGGCATGATTGCTATTCCGTAAAATTATTCCTCCTTTTGTTTCTTGGTCAGTGAAGAATAAGAGATGGGGATGGCTATCTTCAACATGCAGACAGCAACATCCTGGTATGCACACCCGGTTGCAGAAAAGCTTTCTGGGTGAAGGCTGTGTAATGAGCAAACTGGACTCTTCTGGAAAGAGCAGAGTTTGACTTGAATGATGACAGATATCACAGCAGTGATAGAGAAGATGAGCTGGTTCCTGCAACCCCAGTGGCACTCACAATTTTATAGGAATGAAAGAGGGGTCGGGCTCACAAGGTGACTGGCTGATCAGTGTGTTAGATGAGAAAAAGGTAGAGCAAATGGACATGCTCACTAGCATTTACTTCTAACCTGGAAATTATAGAAGGATGACTAGGAGCTGGCAAAGAAACACTTATCAAATATCCATAAGTGCACTTAACATCACCAGCAATTTTCTACTGCATTTTGTGATGTGAGATTTTCCAGTAAGTGGCATAAACTTCCTTCTGGGAGGAAAAACAGAGAGAGCCAGTGCAGTGTTATCACATTACAGCCAAAGATGGCTTATGTATGCCCTTTGCCTCCCAGAACTGGAGGATAAAGGAAAGAAAATAATGCTGGGAGTAGTTAACTGATTTCTCAAAATCCTTTTCTCCAAATACTGGTGGGCAATGGAAAGAGCATTTCAACTTTCTAAGGCTGGAGTCCAGCCTGTGGACAGGCTATGTGACTAGTAAAAATATCCTTCACTTTTAAGCAAATTAATATTATTTAAGTATTAATAGTGCCTTAATATTCTACATCTGGAGGCAAACTTGTAATCATTATAAGGTTACAAATCCCTTGACCAATGTGCCCACTGGTCTGGTAGGCCTTCATTTGAAAGCCCCTGCTGGACTCTGGGATAGGTCTCTCCAAAATAGCAACTACATCAGATGAAGATTGCCCAGAAACTGGAGTGGATGGATTTTTTTACTTTATGACATCAGATTGACAACTAATTGTTATAAGTGGATGAGTGAAACCAATGACATCAAAGGTAACAACAGCATTAACAGTTACAAGGGAGTATTGTAACAGTTACAAGGGAGTTATTGGCCAGAAATTAAACACACACACACACACACAAAGACCTTTGCCTCAAGAACCTCTAGAAGGTCGCAGCTGAATGTGGGTTTCCTCATAAACAGACTCTTCCTTAGTTTAGAACTTGAACGTAAGACATTTGCTGAGAGGTGCAATGAACAAGTGTAGTAGTGGGAACAAAAGCAAGGCAGCCACCAAGGTCCATGTACCCCTCTTTGTACAATTCCCACCACCAAATGCTCTCCACAGTTAGGCTCTAGCAAAAAATAATATAATAAAACACTTTATACCATAGAGAGATGTTCCATATTCAATTAGTATTCCTGTGTTATTTTACTATCACCATGAAGGATTAGCACAGCAGGAGACTGAGTTAGAGAAGTTAGGGCATGCCTAGGGTCACACGCTGAACTTCTTACTCTGAATCTCAGTCAGCAACATCATATCACCTCTAAAGTAGCATGTTGTTTTTTAAGAAGTACATTTCAAGAGTAAATTGTAATGTTTTTATTGAACATATTAAGTATACAAATAATATATGTTGATTATATAAAAATTCTAAACAACAATAAAATCTATCTTGTTTGTAGCAAGCTCTCCACATAGCTTCTATGGACCTGTCGATCTTTTGCTGTTGTTGTTTTGTTGTTAGTTTCTAATGAATGCCATTTGTAATCTCAATCCACAAATGAAAAGATTGTTTCAGATGATCCATATTACATTTTATCTTTAGAGAGATTATCCAATAGTCAATTTTCAGATTTCATGACTGTTCTTTAATGTTACTCATTTCCCTCATATTTGTATGCAGAGTTGATGTATTTAAATGCATGGAGCTTTCTGATGAGATTTTATTATTAAATTTACATTTATCCTACTGTGGTCAGAAAATCTGAATTGCTCTCTTTCTACTTTTTGTCATATGTTATTTTTCTTGATGCCCCAATTCAGCAAATTGTCTTGGTCTTGATTGAATCAGTATTAATATTTTTTTGTTTTTCCATTTTCTACTAATTTTTATAATGTGATAATGACAAAGTAATGAAATATTCAAATAAACTCTCAAACACTGCTGTAAAATAAAAGACATTGATATCAGGGGCCATTTTGCTTGATAAGCAGCACCACTTCATAAAGGATCAAAATCAATGCTCATCATCTGATAGTTTAAAGTTAATATTCAAGTTAGAAAAGAATAATGCCACATGAAACATGTGAAACTAAGAACCAAGTTGTGCATCCCTGTATATAAATATACAAGTATTTTGCCATGTATTATTCAATATGAAAAGGTTGTAACACTACAGATTATGCCTTTCCAAAACAACAAATAACAAATAAAAAATAAACAGACAAATAAAAATTCAACTCTTTCTCTAGTGCTTATACTTTTGGATTTTTTTTCCTACAAAGAAGGTTTTTTTAAAATTTTATTTTAATTGTTGTTTAAGTATAGTTTTATGTCTTTTACTCCCATCCAAGACCACCCCCCAGTGCTCCCCACCTCCTTCCCATTTCCACCCCCCTTATTTTTTGTCCATGTGTCCTTTATCCTTGTTCCTGTAATCCCTTCCCCTTTTCCCCTGAAATTCCTTCCCCTCCCCGCTCTGGTCATTGTCAATCTGTTTTCTATTTCAGTGTCTTTGGTTATATTTTGCTTGGTGTATGTTTTGTTGTTTAGGTTCCTGTTAAAGGTGAGATCATATGGTATTTGTCTTTCACTACCTGGCTTATTTCGCTTAGCATAATACTTTCCAGATCCATCCATGCTGTCTTGAAAAATAGGACCTCCTTTCTTCTTTTTGCTGCATAGAATTCTGTTGGGTAAATATACCATAGTTTTTTGATCCATTCATTTACTTATGGGTACTTAGGTAGCTTCCAGCACTTGGCTATTGTAAATTGTGCTGCTATGAATATTGGGGTGCATAGGTTGTTTTGGATTGGTGTTTCAGGGTTTTTAGAATATAATCCTAGCAGTAGAATTGCTGGGTCAAAAGGCAGATCCATTATTAGTTTTCTGAGAAAATTCCATACTGTTTTCCATAGTGG
>PVKM010035763.1:0-15047 GCA_004027735.1 Carollia perspicillata | reverse complement strand
ATAAACCTCTATTGAGGGCTCTTCCTGTGCCAGACACTCTGGAAGTGGAGGAACAGGGATTATTATGTTTCGCTCTTAGCCTTAAAGAGCCCATCAGTTACTAGAGCTGATAAGTAAGTAAACAGATGCTTATACCCCAGCACAATATGTGCTCCCATAGTAGGAGCCCAGAGGAGGTGCCCATGACCCACTCTTGCAATCAAGGAAGGCTTCTTAGAGGAGGTGAGCTTTAAAGGCAAAGTGGAAATTAACCAGTGAGAGAAGAGGAAAAGTTGTCATTCACCAATAAAACGCAGCGTATCCGATCATATGGACAGCTACTATAATCTTGGCCTTGAAGAATGCCAGGGGAGCAAAACAGACACTTCTTCGACTGTGTCAGTCTGAGGTCCCATCAGAAAAACAGACCCACCCTAAGCATAATGTATGGAGTATGGGAAGTAGGATTTACACACATGCTGGAGGAGCTGGGGGAGGGTCAGAGAAGTGGTCGCTAAATATTTCAGCCCCAAACACCGGAACCAGTAGAGAAGCCAGAGCTCACCCGACAGTCTAAGATGCCACTCAGATGACATGCGGTCACAGAGCGAGAACTTGAGGAGAGGTGCAGAAAGCCACCACAAGCACAAAGCCTCCTGCTTTACTTCACTGTCTAACGCTCCTGCGAGTCCTTCTCACTGGAAAACTCCAACCCAGAGCCCTGCAGAGAAAGGAACTCTGGGAAACAGTGGACTGGATGGTACGATAGTGGTGCCAAGTTGACAACAAACAGTCCCACATGCTGTCCCACAGGTGGCATTAATCAAGCAATCACAGGTATACACACACCATCATGTGAAATCTATTGTGAGAGTCTGATCCACCCTGGTGGACATGGAAGGCTTCCCCTGGAAACTCACTGCTGACCTAGGGTCCGATGGGCGGGGAGAAGACATCAACGGACCTAAACATTACATCACGTTTCTCTCACACACTAACCCACCACCACAGGTTCAAGGGAAGGTCTGCCCTAGTCTCCCCAATAGCTCAAGGAAAGGTTTATTGCTCTGTGGACAAAGGGTTAACCTAGATTTTTTTTAAAAACTCTGACCTCAGACGTCACAAATAGAAGCCCTGAGCCACAACAGGCCCAGAAGGCTTCCCCGCCAGGTGCACGCACCTGAGTAGTCCAGGGCGCTGGGCGGACCTGGCCCCTGCGCCCCTTCCTTCCCAGGGCCGCAGCAAATGGATGAAAAATTGTATCATTAAACTCTTTGATGTTCTCCTGTCTAATTGAACCTGCGAAATTTCCTAAGGTTCTCCAGCCTCCAAAAATTCAATTTTCCATGTAATGCATGGTGACGTGTCAATAAATCATGCTGTAAAATAAATGCGCAGATTCTTTTGTGCAGGAGCAAGTGAGGAATAAACCTTTCGTAATTGATAAATAATGTCATTGGAATCAATAGCTGGCAGAGGAGTTGGAGGAGCAAGCCTGAATCATGTATGAGTGCTCCAGGGTGATCAATGCCTTTGAAACAGCCAGGAGCTCAGGAGCCAAGTGTATAAATTACTGCCTTAATATTACAGCAGGGCCCAAAGTTTAGAAGACAGGTGCGTTACTAATCGCTCTCGAGATGGGAAGATGGGTGTGGGGTGTGGGTGTGCTGAGTTCCCAGGTGGGCCCTCTTTGGGGAGCTCAGGGGGTCCCTGCAGATGGGCTTCAATAGCGACGAGGAGCAGATCGTGCAGTCTGGAACTTGGGATGGAGACGGCGCGATTCCAGCTCTGGCCAGCCCTGCCGGAAGCCCGTGTTGGCGGCGAAGAGAAGCGATCTGCCACGGGAGCCGCGAATGCTGCTTAGAAAAATAGCCTAGCTGCCCTCGGACGCCTCAGTGATGCTGGGGGCTGGCACTGACGTACAAGATGACGACAAGCCTGGGAGTCAGCGAGTCAGGTGCTGAGTGGCAGCTGCAGACCGTGCTGGACCAAAGGGGAAGCTGGGCAATGGTCAGGAGCCCTCAGCTTAAGACTCAGACGATTCGGTCCCCCCCCCCCACAAGCTATGTGGTTCTAAGCAAGTTGCTCAACCTCTCTGTGCTCACTCCTCTCCTCTGCAAAACGGGACCATAATCGCAACCTCACTGCCTCGTGAGGATGAAATGGAATCACACAAATATCCGAGCTCAGTGTCTGTCCCTACTAAATACTAAGCAACTTGGAACTGTAGTGCTTTAATGATTATACAAGGTTTCGGGCTGTCTTCTTTAATGCTCACAATAGTGCCATGAAGTACTTACTATTATTGTCCCCATTTCATGAATGAGGAGACTGAAGCACAGAGAAGGTAAATGCCTTGCCCAAACCCCACTGCTCTGGTCGGTGGGGCCATGATCTGAATACAGGTGGTACAATATCAGAGCTGTGCTCTTAACCGTAAAACTACACTAGAGCATCGCTCTGACCCTGGAGCCTCCCCGGCTGTGTGGAAGGCTGTGCTGGGCGGGCTCTCCCACAGTGGTCTTTGGGGCATGCCACCTGACTCACGGCAGCCCCGTGGAGAGGCAGTAGGCTCGGGTCCCAGCTCACCAGGATGTGCCTTTGAGGCTACCACTTTCATCGAGAAACTCAGAATGATCATTGCTGTCCCTTGAGGTCATCTCTAATCACTGTGGGAAGAGTAGGTGAGCTTTAGGGTCAGCCTGGGTGGCAGCCTGGCCCTGCCTGGCTGTGTGCTCATGGGCAAGAAGGGTCCCCTGAGTCTGTGTCCTCATCTCAGCAATGTGAACCCTGACACCCGCCTCTGAAGACGGAACTGAGAGTAAGATGAGACGGCGCATGTCCATCACCTTCATACCAGCGCCTGCAGCCACATGGGCCGCAAACAATATTTGTTCTCCCTTACCCGCTTTCCCTTTCAAAGACAGTAATTCAGAAGGAGCCCCAGCAGACTGTGCTGCACAACTCTAGGGGGAGCTGGTGTATCTCCTGCTGCACACCTGGGCTCGGCAACCAGAAGAAATACGAAGCAAAACATTTAGCGAATCTATGGATGCAGCTGAAGTCTGGACCAAAGTGCTCCCCACACTGTGTGTTCCCTTGACCCTGTGCTCCCCCATCGCACGCAGCACAGGCTCTGCTGTCGTGTAACTAAGCGCCACGTATCCTTGCTGGAGGGTGAGTTTAGTGAGGACAGGTATTCTGTGTCTCAGGTTGGGCGGGTTCTCCCAAAGTAGCCCTGCCTTCTCTTTCCTCATCTGCCTAGAAGGAGGCAGAGTCACAGGATGGAAGGAGCCTGCGTCCCTGACACAGGCCACCAGACCGAGGGTCCTAGTGATGGACTGTCACATGAGCAAAGCATAGGCTCTGTGATGTTGAGTTGTTTATCACAGTGACTTCGTCAGATGGGCTGGAGCTCCCACATCCACCTTCCAAGGACAACTTGTTGCCCAACTCCTGGGACACCTGTCAGCACTCAGTGCTCAGTTGTCATCCCCTTCGAGCAAGGACTGTCTGGGCTGCAGAGAGCCCAAGGACATGCCCCTCCTGTGGGGGTCCACGTCAGCGACAGACAGGGTATAGAAGGGTGTAAGGCCCACCTGTACCACAAGGGACCCTCCCTCTGCCCTATCCCGCTTCTTCCTTCTCCCTTCCACAGGTGTAGATGCCAATGGCACTTCCTAAAAAACCTCCTGCACACCGGACTGTATCTCCACTTCTGCCTCGGGGGCAGGGTGGGGAAGGCCGGCCTGGGACACCTATGCTGACTGATGATGCATGGGCTAAGAAAGTTGTTACAGCGCCAGCCATCACATCCATAACCCAGGCAGCAGGCTGAAGGGATGGGTAAAGAAGATACCACCTTCTTGAGAGGGGTCTCCGGATGTCTCATCGGCCTCAGCTGAGCCACACTGGCCACACTAGCCACAAAGGAATCTGGGAAATGTATCTTCATTCTGGGCAGCCATGTGGCCCACAAATAAAGCACTCAGGAAAAAGGGGAGCCTGGATGTGAGAGGTGACAGGCCATCTCTGTCACCTAGCCCCACCAGGAAGCCTTTCTTCATCACGCGTACTTGCACAGTACCTAGAAGAGCCTAGAAGAGTGCTCGCCACCCGGTAGCAGCTCAGGAAATATCAGACAGCTTGGTTAGAGGGGAGGGAGGAGGTGAACAAATCAGGGGTAGCCTTTGCCAGGGAACATGGGATGACTTTGGAGCCATTGACTATTCACTGAGATAACCATTAACCCAGATAAGGAATTGGGGAAGAGAAGGCAGAGAGAAATGGTTCCGATGTATACTGGCTGAGTTCCGCTGCCCGTGGACCATCCAAGGGCAGATGTCCAGTTGGCAGCTGGATCCACACATCTGAAGGGCCTGTGGGAGGCCGAGGCTGGAGCCGCGGGCAGGAGCCTCCCACGCCCGGGCAGCAGTCCAGCGGAGAGCGTGGCCAGACTCACCCAGAGAGAGGTGTGGAGAACCCACAGCTATGCCTATAAACCTGAGCCGAATTTCCAATTAACAGCATCGCTCCTCGGCTTTTTGTTTTGTTTGTTCTGCATTCCTCCTCCTGTGTTAATTTCCCTATTTGCTCTTTCTGTCCATTTTGAAAGATGATTGGTTTTCTGGGCGAAGAGCCTATTTCGTGTGTGTGTAATTTTAAGGCCTTGTGCCATCCCAAGCTCTTACCCAGATTTGGGATATATATAAATATATGTGCCCAGTATAGTTATATATACACACCACCCCCAAACTAATGCACATGCAACCGGTGGTTAGAAAGGCAGCTCCGTGGACACGTACCTGCCCGAAGCAAACGTGTGGCTGCCCGGGCTGCCTGGCAGGTGTCGTAAAAACACCAATCAGAGGCAGCAGAAGAGGGTTTGACTGGGAGAGTGATTCTTGTTTCCTTTTCATTATTCTTAATAAAAGGAGATGGTGCCGAAAAATTGTGTTTCCTGGGTTATTTTCCCCAAGAGATCTTTTATAAAACACGGAATACATAACAGACCGTGTTGCCGGCAAATGCCTCATTAAGGGAATATAGTTAGAAAGAAATAGTAACCAAAATGAACAGTTATTTTCTTTATTTTATTTTTTCACCCTCTGTAAGATGGAGAAATTAGATGCGATATGGATGTAGTAACAGCCCTTGAATAACACGGTGGGGACACGATGCCTGGGCTCTGAGACAGAGGGTCTGTAAATGTTGCTCGGCACCCAGGCAGCTGTCTGGAGAGGCATGTCACAAGCCCGAGAAAAAAGGACTTCTGTCTTCCAAGGAGTGGTCTGACCATGTCATGGCTTGAGTCCACCAAGTGGGTTTCGGCTCCCTTGTCTCTCTCTCTCTCTCTTTTTGTCTCCACGTTTTCTTCTGGGTGTTGCCAGACTCTCTCAGGGAGTGAGTGGACGACTCCAGACCTCCCTCTTGAACTCACTCTCCAGAGCTTGCGGCCCCCGTGTCCCAGAGATTCCTAGACATCTCCATCCACGTGCCCCTGGCCCCTCAAAGTCACCGTGGGCCACACCGAGCTCCTGATCTCCTCCTATGCCCCTGCTTTTCCGGGGCTCCTCTCTCAGTGGACGGCATCGCTAACCCCACCCAACTGCACGGATCGAAAACACCCTGGGATCATCTGGACCCCACAGCCAATAATCACCACGCCCTGGAGATCCAACCCCCCAACTACACTAAATGCATCCCTTTAACTCGGACTCCGCCGCCACTCCCCGACCCAGGCCCCATCTTCTCTCTCCGGGGTCACCACCCAGCCTTCTCCCTGAGCTCCTGCTCCACGGCAGTCTCCATGGAAATCTCTGGATGATCTTTCCAGAATTCTGTGCCAGACTCCTCAGTGGCTTCCAGTTACCCCCTAGGCAGCATTCTGGCCACCCGGCTCCCCAAGACCAAAACATCGTTACCTCTCCACTGGCATCTCATCAGCTTCTCCCCTTGGTCTTCTCCCCGCGATTCGAATCGTTGCTAGTTCCCCAAATGCCCCACGCCACCCCTTACTCTTGCACCTTTGCACATACTGTTCCTCAGCTGTTCCAGGTCCCCACTGCTGACTCCTTTTCTCTGCTGGCTTTGACCAGCCCTCACTCACCCTTCACAATGAGTTTGAGGCTCCACTTCCTTCGGGAAGCCTCCTAGGCTTTCCTGTGCTCCCACAGCCCCTTCATCGTGACAGCTCCCCCTGTGCTAGGTTATTTTCTAATGCTGTTTCTTCCAAAGACTATGAGCTCTTCGAGGACAGGGATTGTGTCTTGTCGACTTCCTGGTCCCCAGAAAACAGCACAGTAACTGCTACAGATAAGGGATTCCGGTGTTGAATGATTGGGAGTAATTAAACAACCACAAGAACCAGTAACA
Organism: Carollia perspicillata; assembly: GCA_004027735.1. Classification (NCBI taxonomy): domain Eukaryota; kingdom Metazoa; phylum Chordata; class Mammalia; order Chiroptera; family Phyllostomidae; genus Carollia; species Carollia perspicillata. The sequence goes on along the minus strand of PVKM010035763.1, from coordinate 8,693 downwards.
GCCTGCAAAGACAAAGACAAAATCGGCCTTCTGTGTCTGCTGAAATTTCTAAGTAACGTGAGTGGGCGGCCTATCATGGGGAAGGAAGTAGATATAATGACCCTTGAAGTTCTTTTCTAAGCCAAGAATCTGGGCCTCTGCTCTCCACAAAGATCAAAAGAGTGACCCAGTGGTCCCCAGCCCCGGCAGAGCAGGGTGACTGAAGGAGTTTCAGATGTTTGCTGTAGAAGCAAGATGACAGTTTTTGAAGCCAAACAAACCTGGGTTCAATCAGTGTTTAGCTTCTTCTCTCTGAGGCTCACCTGGAGGGTAAACATGCTGGCCCCTCTTTTCTGGGTGATCCCAAGCCACTAGACAGAATCGTCACATTTAAACATAGGGACTGATATGTCGTAAATGGTAAACAACAGATTAGTGTTCCGTTATTCTTTATACAGATTATAATGCATATGATTGCATCAAGTCAAAGACCGACATGGTGTCTGTGGAAAACCATAATTAATTTGGTGTTATTTTTCCCATTTTACAGATGAGGAGATGGAAGCTCAGAGACATGAAGAGACTTCTCCAAGGTCACACAGGTGGAAAATGTCTGAGCTGGGATTCAGACCCAGGTCTGTTTGGCCCAGGTGTCAGTGCACTTAACCATCACAGGGGCCAGGTTGCCTCTCTTGTGATTTGACTGGAGAGGAGGGTTCTGGGCTAAAGAGAGCAATATTCGAGCATCGGGAAATCGATGCTCAGGGAAGAGCTGTCAGATGGGCCACTCGCTCGGGGGCACTGAGCTACCTGTCTGGCCAAGTCAGTCCCTCCCTTCTTTTTGCCATTTGTCAGCTCCCCTCAACCCCCACCACCTGTTACCGAGAATCCTCCCATACTGATTGTGTCCACCTAGACTGGTGGTCTTCCGAGCCTTAGGGTTCCCTAGGGAGAAGTGACTCCCACCCCATCCCCATTCCAAACAGAACCACTTCTTTTTATGTTTTATGCGTGGTCTTACATGTAACATTTTTTCTAGTCAAAGCATTCTGCTACTTTAAAATTTTTCTAAACCCCAGATCCACCCTAACACTTTCATGTTACAGGTGGGGAAACTGAGGCACTGAGCACCAGGTCCTCACTGGTCCAAGGTCCTACAGCTCGTTGGAAACCGAGCTGGGCTCTGTCCCAGGTTGCCCCCCACTGAGCTCTCCCCAGACCACTGTCCCCACCCACTCCACCCACCTGCAGCTGTCCAACACGAAGCAGATTTAATAACCACAAACAGGAGGTGTTTATCTCTGAATGACTGTCATGGAACAGAATAGGAAAAATCGATGCGTTCATTAGCACCGCTGGGAGGGAGCAGGAGGCAGGACGCGGACGGACGCTGGTTTCGGGCTTTTGCAGCACACGGGACTTGAGGCTGAGGAGGCTGGTGGATGATGGGACGTCATTAGACACTCGCTGGGCTCACCCTCAGGTGACACGTGGGGGGAGCCTCCACCCTCTTCCCCACCAGGATTTGATCCACTGCATTTGTCACAGTATTGACTGTGACATTGTCAAAATTATATCTGAAAAAAACAGTTCGCTTTAATTTCAGTTCCCCAAGAAAATGAAGGGAGGTGATGATTAGAAAAATATTGATGGCCAGGAAAGTCAGACAGCCTGTCTGAAAGCCAGACTCAGTCCTCCTGACGGGGAGCTGGCTGAGCTCCGAAGATGGCCCAGCCCAATGCCCTCGGGTTAGGAGAGGGAAGGGAGGGACGAAGCCAAGATCAAACCCCAGGCCTCTGGGAGCTTCTGGAAGGCAGAGAGCATGTCTCAGGCATCCGTCCCCAGGACCTGGCACAGAGCAGGCCACTCAGGAAATGTCGGTGAGTAAACACAGGAAAAGTCTTCTGACAGGGCGAGACTCTTTCTGAAAGGCCTCGCCTGACAGAATCATCCTCCCAATAATGGTCAACACTAAATGTCTCAGATCTTTTGCCTTTCCTCTCACATTTTAAGCACAAAAATTCCCAAAAGAATGTCATACCAACTCTCACCATAGTCGACTTAATTGTGACAGTGAGTAGATTTGTTTCAGAGTTGAGAATCAGAAGCCTAATCTCTGGATCCACGTAGCCCACCCCTTTGGGAATGTTCGAGCTCTCACGCTCCCACTGGGAGAGTCACTCAATCCAGGGGCCGGGTCACTGGGTTCTCTGACCAGCCCAGCTCTAGCCTGGGTCCTGGGGACAGGGCAGTGGACACACCGACAAAAGCCTGCTCTCGCAGAGCTTGCATTGCGAAAGGGGAGGGACAGGCAATAAACAAACAAATGCAGCGCATGACGTCTGGCAGAACCAGCGTTAGGAAGCAAAAATAAAGGACGGTGAGGGGCTCCTGAGGGACAGCAGGTGCGTTCCCCGTGGAGCTGTGTCTTCACTTACTTCCCTGGAAGTGGAGACTGGGACTCAGGGGCTGAGAAAGGATAAAGGGTGTGCATGCAGCTTTGACCTAATAAGGTGGTGTTGGGTAGGGAGCTCTGGGGGGCACAATTTGCCGCCCAGGCGGCTTCTGTCAGCTCACAGCAGCTCTCTGGAGGAAGAAGGCAGCCGTGACGTTAGTAGCTGATGCTGCCAGCACTGGAGGGCCAGGGCAGGGCACCTGCAGCCTCTTCTGCAGTCTATAGGGAAAGGCCCCTCAGAGAGAGTGACATGGGAGGAGGGATGTGAACACACTGAAGGAGCAGGATGGGGAGAACATACCTGGAGGGAAAGTGGTCCGGGCAGAGGGAATATGAAATGCATGGTGCAGTGGGCATGTCTGAGGACGAGAGGACTCAGCGATGCTTCTCCTTTCTCCCTCATAAGTGGCAGAGGAGCAAATGAGACCTAGAAGCCATTCCCCCACATTGAAAAATGCGCCCAGGGCACATTTCCTAAGATGTATCATGGCTGTGAGACCATTAACCACCCCATTTCATAGATGTGGTGCTTCCCAGTGTGCAGAGATTTTTCCTGTGCATTAGCTCGCTTGGGCCTCGTTGCAACAGTTAAAGGAGATGTTATTATCCCCACTTGACCCAGAAGGGAGAGCTCAAGGGGAAGCCTCAAAATACGTCCTTCTTGACACTGACCACAGCCACCACCAATCTCCCTGACAGACCTAGGCAGGCCTAGGAGGAGTGGAAAATCACCAGGCAGGAAACTACACCACAGGAAAATGCCTGCCTGGGAAACTGCCTGCCAACCCTACCCAGGACAGACAGATGCCCGGCTAAGCCTGGGGTCTGGGGTCAGCCTGTTCAGCATAACAGCATGCAGCTTTAACCTGCGGCTGACAAGATGTATGGTCAGCAGAAACGGCACCTAGCACCACCTCTAGCCAACCAGACTCTGACACTCCAACCAGTTACCTTCACCAGCTTTTGCACTTAAAAACCCTGCCCTAGCCCTGGCTGGTGTAGCTCAGTGGACTGAGCACGGGCTTGTGAAGCAAAGGGTCACCGGTTCAATTCCCAGTCAGGGCACATGCCTGGGTTGCAGGCCAGGTTCCCAGTAGGGGACACATGAGAGGCAACCACACATTGATGTTTCTCTCCTACTCTTTCTCCTTCCCGTCCCCTCTCTAAAAATAAATAAATAAATAAATAAATAAATAAATAAATAAATAAATAACAAAAAACCCTGCCCTAAGAACAACCAAGCAAGTCTTAATCTCCCTTGGTTGGCTCCACTTCCCCTCTCATTCCCAGCTAATAAGCCCTGCTACCTGGCTCAGTCTGGTTTGTTGAGCGACTCCAACCTAACACTCCCCCAACCGCCTGCTCAAATACAGTGGTCTGATGCCAGGACGGGGGTTGGGCCTGCCTTATTGATGGGGAGGGCTGCTGCACACCAGAGGCCGCACGTGTGGGCACAGTTCTTCCCTCTGCTGGTAATCCGGCCCAGAGCCCTATCCTTGCATGGGAGGAAGCCCAGAAATCTTGCTCTGTCTGGTCCTCCTTCCCTTTATTTATGCTGCAGAATGTTTAGGTAGACCCAAACCTACCCTGGGGTAAAAAACAGTTCTCTCTCTCTCTCCATTGCCCCCTCTCTCCTCTTGGGCACTCGATGAGATCCTGAGATCCAGGGTAATAACATTGACCTCGTGGTACTATCATGATGCTTGAATGCAGGGTGATTTCAATGGCACACAGTAGGCCCTCAAACAGGACTGGCTACTACATCAGCTGTCCTCTCATTCCAGGTTCAGAATGGGATAGGAGTTGAACTGGGTACCCTTTAACATCCCACTCGGCCAAGGGTTCTAGGCTTCTGTGACCTGTGACCTTCCCAAGGTCACATAGTAGGAGACAGTGCCCCTAACCCAGGGCTCTGCCCACCAGGGAGTAAGCGCCCTGAGTGCTTCTCCTCCATGCAGGTGATGACTTAGGAAAGCTCATAACCAGCGACAGCGTCGTCTATGAAGCTCTAATGGGAAATGTGCTTCGGCACCAGGTAATCCCTTAACTTCCACTCACTGGCCCCTCTTCTTTATTTACAAAAATTACTTCACTTCTAAAGCCCATGAACAGTTTGAAGTATGCTGGGAAACACTTGACGTTGTGTGTTTGGGTTTCTCTGCATCGAACCTTCCTCACCTCTCACCTGGTCTGAATAGCTTCCTTGCTTCTTCCCCAGGCTCAGTCAGTGAGATCCTTCAAGGCAGACACCCTGTCTCTTGTCTGTGTAACAGAGGGTAGACCCCTAAAAAATATGTGGTGTTGGATTAATGAATCACTACAAATAGCACTAGCAGTTACTATCCATAACAAAAAACTGGAAAACTTAGATTAGCCGTAAACCGACTGTACCCTTGTTTCATGAGAGTTGATTTCCCAGACTCTCCTACTTTTAGGAAAAAGATACCCCACCTAAAGAACTAAGGAAGACAATGATTTCCTCATCCATCTTTTTAAACCTCACAACACAAAGGCAAGTCTCCTATACCTTCTCCATTTCCATCCCTAAGCAATGAATATTCTTCTACTGACTGCTCTGAATCTGATTTTCTATGTCCTTAAAATGATGCCAGCGATAGGACCGGTCCCGAAGAGGGCTTGTCAGCAAAGTACTTAACAAAGCACCTGGCAACAGGGCTCAATACGCACCACAGATTTTTTAAATGTCAGAGCTGGGAGACTCCCAAGCACTGAGTCTCACCCTCTCCCCGTTTTCCAGAAGCAAGCCAGAAGCCCAGGCAGGCAGCAGGCTGTAGAGCCCTGTCCACACCGCGCTCGTGCTCTTCAGTAAGCCCCTCACTCTTATTTTAATTTTGTAGAGGCCACCGTCTACTTTAAACCAATATTGAAAAGAGCTGTGCTCAGCAAAATGCAAGTTTCAGCAAGAAGATGAAACATCAACAGTATTTAAATAAAGTTTTAATGGAACAAACTAATAATGCTCTCCTTGAATCCCATTCACCCAGCAGGAAAATTATTTGCCTTTTCATTGTTCGGGCATCTCCTCTGGGCCCAGGGCACTGACGCATTATATGGTGGCAGACCTGAGGTGCGACATTCTGCACTGGCGTCCTACTGTAAATGTATTCCATGTCACCACAGTCCTCATAATTATCATCTTAATGGCGCCACAATACACCTTTGCGTCGATAGACCATAATTTACAAAACTGTTCACCGATTGTCGGACATTTACTTTTATACGGTATTTCTTATTATAGATAACGCTATAATGCACATAGCTGTTGGCATCAGATGAATTACATCCCCAGAATAAAACAGAAATCCCCAGAAGTCGGTGTTTGGAATCAGAGGACACAAACCTCATTAGAAATCCGATCTTATTACTGTGATTTTTCCCCCCAAAGAATTGTACCAATTTCTGATACACCAGTGGAGTGTACTGGTGCCACCTCCACCCCAATGTCTCACCCTCTTGGATATTCTGACTTGGTTTTCATTTTCCTTGACTCTTTTTCCATTTGTAACAGAAATACCTGTTCACTGGAGAAAATTCAAACCAAAAAAAAAATAAAGAAACTAGAAGGCATCGTAACAACCAAAAGTCATCAGTACTAAAATTTAAACATATTTCCAGTCTTTTTTTCTATGCATATAAGAGACTTCTCCAGCCAAAAAATTAGATTATATTTATAATCGGTTATGTTTGGTTTTACTTTCACTTATCTGAAGTCACTGTAAAAATTATGAAACAATTAGCCTTTGTGAATGCATAATAATCCGTGTGTACCTTTCGGGGAGATCCCCTGAGATTGGATGTTTAAGTTGTATCCAGTGTCTCCACAGAATAAACAAAGCTATTGTGAACATCCTTCGGCATAAATCTGAATCTAATCTTTATTCTTTCTGAGGCACAGAGAGCTTGAAGTAGGAAAACTAGGTCGAAGGGCATAAATGTCTTCAAGACATCCCCGGATTTTAAAGGCTGAACCTGAGAAACACCAGGGAGAATCACATTCACATTACACCCATCTGTGTCTGCAGGAAGGCCACTGGGTCTGGGCACAGCCCAGGGGCTCGGCCAGGCAGTGGGCTTCAGCATCAGACTCAAGACTTAAGACAAGGCATTCAACGTCCACATCTGTGAAATGAAACAGTTCCTTCCTTCCTTCATCATTTGGGGCTACAGAATATCCAAACCCTCTTTCCATCAGGGAATTTCTGAGTTAAGAAAGAAATGAAGCCCCTTTTCTCATTCCAGAAGTCCAACGAGGCCAATCCCCTCTCTGCCTGACCCCAAACGCACACAGAGCTGAGGGCCCCACACAGGCCCCCGGCCGAACCCAACTTTCAGAGACAGGAGGATCTTGCCACGTCTGCCTCCCTCCTCTCCCACCCTCAGTTCTCCAGCCTTTACATCAGCTTTGTCAGTTCCCTACTGTCCTTCCAATAAATTCCTTTTCTGCTTAAGTTATGCGCAGGGAATGTTTAATGTTGCCATCCAGAACAAAGTAGAAGCCAGCACGTGTAGGTCGTTGGGGACCGGAGGTCATACGGGCAGAAATTCTGGAAAAGCACCAGGCCCAGCGTTAGCACTATGTAAGTACTGACCATTATTATAATTGCAATTACCAGGCAGCGTGGAGAAGCGGCCGAAAGCCAGGACACTGGAGCCAGACGGTGTGGGGTCCATTTCTGGCTTTACCTCTTCCCCACTGGATGACCTGAGACAAGTGACTGAACCTCTCTGTGCCCCAGTCGCCTCATATGCAATATGAGAATAATAATAATACCTGCCCTTCAGGGTTGTTTTAGGAAGAAAAAGAGGTAAATACATATCGAATGCTTAGAAGAGTTCCGTTTAAGTGTGTGCTATTATCATCCTCATAGCAGCTCACCTGGCATCGCTCACACGGTCCTGTCACCTTCACAGCCTCTACGCTCTTCGGTCCCAATGCCATTCCCAAAGGCGGGGAAACCCTTGTTTTACAAGTTTCAGATCGGAGGTTCAGGAAGGTTCCTTCCTTCCTGCAGCTTCTACAACCAGGAGGCGGCAAAACCAGAGCACACACCCCGGACTCTCATTGTGACGGTCAAGCTCCTTCCAGGCCACACTGCGTGACTGTGGTGTGTCCTAAATACTTACTCGTGGACGCACCGTGATGAGTGAATGAGTGAACAGGTGAAGTGCGTTGAAATATCTAACATTCGCTCATCACCAGCTGGGTATCAGCCTTGTGCTCACACATGACACGTGGGTAGTTCACTTCTCACAACATGGCTTAGGTACTCACACACATCCTCATGCCTCTCATGAGGAAACTGAGGCTCAGAAGGGTTTAGTGCCTTGCTCAAGGCCACACAGCTGAGCAACTGACCCTGCACTTGTCCCAACCCTGTTAAAGGGGACACTTTCCACATTGAACCTGCCAGTTACCTCCCGGCTCCCATTATTTCCCGGCTGAAGCGTACAAAAGGTTATTTTTGCTCCGAAATGGGCTTTTAGAAGCTGGAGATTAAATAAACGAACGTGTGACCAATTTGTTGCGCAAGGTTCGCACACAGCCAGCTTGGGTGTCAGTCCGCGTCACGATCGCCGCCATTTGACTGCCGGAACGCCTGACAACGGCTGTGCCCAGTATCCTATTTATACAATGAATCTGTAATGTAATTTCACAAGGTTCTGAAATGCACCGGGAAGCTCGTGAGGACTCCGTGCCTCGGCCTAATGCATATGAAACAGGCTGGAAACACGCCTAGTAAACACGCGGGCGAGAGCGCGCTGCAGCCGGGCGCCTCCTCCTCTGAAAAGGATTATCTTGGAGGAGAGGGTGAGCCTGAGCCACCGCCCTCCAGCCGAGTGGACCCGGATCCCCCGGAGCTGGACAGCCAATTTGTAGACAATTCGTGGGCGGCTCCAAACCAACCTCTCCTGCAGGGAGCGGGATGTTTATGGCCACGGGAACAGACAGCGGCAGAACAAATAAAATAGAAGTTCAAAAGCAAGAGACCTGTTTCTGTTCCCCAGAGCACGTTCTAATAAGAACCCCATTGCATGGCACTAAAAAAACTAGGGCTCTCTCTCCACGGACACTGGGTTTTGTTGTCTGTTTCTACCTCTTTGGAGTCTGTGCTCTGATGTATGTGCATTCATTCATTCATTCATTCAACAAACAGGTCACCCACCTCCTCTAGCTCAGCCCTCTGGCTAAGACACGGTGACCCATAGATGTGCCCATTCACTTATAAAATATATTTAT
>PVKM010035762.1:0-15050 GCA_004027735.1 Carollia perspicillata | reverse complement strand
CAAAAAATGTAAATAAATAAATAAATAACTCAAAAAAAGAAAAAGAAATGCATTTTACTGCACTGTATTTCATTGTATGAATGTGCCCCAGTGTTTCTGATCTGCTCTTTTCCTGAGGGCGCTTAGGTTGTTTCCAGCACTTGGCTATTGTAAAGAGTGCCTCTATGAACATTGGGGTGCATAGGTTCTTCTGAATTGGTGTTTCGGAGTTCTTAGGGTATATTCCCAGCAGTGGAGTCACTGGGTCAAAAGGCAATTCCACCTTTAGTTTTCTTGGAAATTCCATGCTGTTTTCCACAGTGGCTGCACCAGTTTGCATTCCCACCAACAGTGCACTAGGGTTCCCTTTTATCCACAACCTCACCAGCTCTTGTTGGTTGTTGACTTACTAATGATGGCCATTCTGACCGGTGTGGCTGGAGAATGTTGTGCTAAGTGAAATAAGCCAGTTGGTGAAAGACAAATGCCATATGATCTCACCTATAAGAGGAACCTAATGAACGAAATAAACTAACGAGCAAAATAGCATGGGAACAAGGGACAGACTGACTGTGACCAGAGTGGAGGCACGTGGGGTGTAGGGGTGGAAAGAAGGGGAAGGAACCAGGCAAGGAACATGTGTGAATGGCCCACGGACATGGACAACAGGGTGGGGACTGACTGTGGGAGCAGGGAGGCTGGGCAGGGGAGTGGAAAGGGGGAAAAACTGGAACAACTATAATAATATAACAATAAAATATTTAATTAAAAAAAAGAAATGCATTTTGCGCTGCAACCTGGTGGTGTTTATATTTCTTTTATATTTGCTTCATATTTCATGACATACAACACACTGATGATTTCTCTTCTTTCTGCTCTCTCCTTTCTCCCTTCATCTGTTTAATTTAATTTAAATTTTTTTATATGTGATCTATGAAGTTCACTGTCGGCCTAATTGCTCTGGGTTGAGCCATGAGTTTGCATTTCATAGACTGACTCCAAAGCATGCTAGGTAGGTGAGCTGATAAAAGACAGCAGAAGTCCTGTGATTTTGGCACAGAGGGTGAAGGCGATGTCCAGTGGTGTGGAATCTGCCATCTCCATGATTCCTCCTGATGCTAGTGGGAATTATTCAAAGACCATAATTGCTACACCTAATCTAACTGCTTCTCCAGTGACTGAGTGGAGCCTGAGATCTTCCCTCCCACCTCCACTACCCCTAGCAATCTCAATGCACAGGACCCTGGCCAACAGGAAAGGGGGTGGAGACTGTGGTATGAATCACAGTTGTGAAAAGAATGCAGTCAGTTTCCTGTCTCAGGGACCTCAAGATGCTTAGCCCACCCCTTTGCCCCACAATCATTGTCAGAGAAGAGGTCCCCAAAGTAATTTAGCATCACTCCAGTCGTGCCCTGCTGTACTACCTGCCTTGGTGTGGAGAAGCACTCACTCAGAAACCAGTGCTTCTGGAGTGAGCAGGGCAGGGCAGGGCAGAATGGTTAAGGCTTCCCCGTGGAGGGTAGACCTGCACCACGGTGGCATTCATTCAATACCTCTTAGCTTGGTGCTTGTCACTTGGTCCTGGTTCTAACACAAGCTTTGCCACCAACCAGTAGCGTGACCTCGGTTTAGTACCTTCCCTTCTCCCTTCCTCCATCTCTTCATTAGTAGAATGGGAATATTAATAATATCTTAAAATACGACCTGCTTTGTTATGTGAGAGAATGAAATAATGCAAGTTAAGCATCTGACACTTAAGTCCTCAATGAACTTCATAATGATCATCCTCGTCGTTGTTGCTGCTGCTCTTGTTTTAATGAATGCTAATCACAAGTGAGCACGCTGGCTTCTGAAATAGGTGCAGAGCATCTCTAATGTGAAGAGTGCTTGAGATATCCCATCCTCTTGACAAGAGAGGGCCTGATTGTCCCTCTGGCCTGGCAGCGTTATAGCCTCCTAGCAGAAGGCTCCAGGTGCATTGACATGTGCTTGAACTTCAGCCTACTGGGGAGAAGGAAGCCGTTCTTTCATTCTGGGTACTAGGGGGTTTCTAACTCCTGGTAAATTGGGCTTGAATAGAAATAATGCTCAGAGAAAAAACATACCCATATTTCCTTTTTTCTCTATGGCCTCAAACTTTTTCTTATCACCACCCTCCCCCACAAAATGGACTGATTTCATTGCTGTCCCAACAGCTTCCCTAGCCCTGTGAGTTTCTTAAGGCCAGATGGCATCATTTCTTCTTCTACCTCAATGTCAAGGGCAGTGCTTAGCACTCAGAGAGCTCCATGTATCATGGCTGAATCTGTGACCCTCTACTTACCTGGCATTTGCTTTCTCTCCTCTGCCTCTGCCCCTAACTCAGCCACACTTTTTATTTAACTAATTCGCTTAAAAAGCAGAACTTTACCAAGCTATACTAGGTATTTTCCCTCTCTCCCTTTCCCTCCCTCCCTGTCTCTCTCTGATGCTGAATTTCAGAACATTTAGAGATGAGCTGGCCTTGTTGTCTTCTAGGCCAGTCCTATCAAAGCAGGGCCCATTTAGCATTTGGCTATTTTAATGGTCGAAGAGAAGAAATCCTAACTACAAATTATGTGTGCTAATCTTGTTAGAGTCTTTAGATACAGATGGTCAAACTGCTGTGTGTTGCCATCATACATTTTGAAGGAAAGCATTTCATTTGCTGACCTTGCTTGGGGGTGAAATGACCAAGGTTGGGAAAATATAGCTAAAGAACGATATCAGTTTGAACACCCACATAATTAATTACCACTCAGGGCAAGAAGTAAAACACAGCTAAGCTCCAAGGAGCTCCCTGTATGTGCCTCCTCCCTCCTCCCTGGAGTTAAGTCCTTACTATATTGCCTTTGTATTGAAACCACTGTATTATTTTTTTTTCTTAGAGTCTTACTATTTATGTTTGCATCCCTAAACAATATAGTTTAAGTTTGTCTGGTTTTTAAATTTATGTAATGGAATCATACTCGGTGTATGTCTTTCTTTTCCTTCTTTCATTTAGTGTTCTATTTGAATGATTCATTCGTATTGTTTCACGTGCTACTAGTCTGTTTATTTTCATTGCTGCATAATCGTATGAATATACACAGTGCATTTATCTCTTCTTCTGGTAGGAGCAGTGTCATGACTTCTTTACGTGTTAAGGTTGTTTGTGCTGTTTCTGTTACAGATAACAGAGTGATAAATATCTTTGCAGACATCCATAACAGTTTGCCCAGGACAAATTCCTAGATACAGACTTTTGGGATCAAAGACTATGACCACTTTTGAAGCTTCCTCCAGAACGGTTGTACCAATTTGTGCCCCCACCAGCAAAGAACGATCCTGTCTGTGTTCTCACACTCTTGCCGGTGCTAGCTTATTTGCATTTGGTCTTAATCGAGCCAATTTGATAGGCAAAAGTTGTTCTCTCGGGACTGTAGGAATTTGCTCTTCTTTGAGTGTAGTGGGGCTGGGCCCCCTCCCTCCTTTATGTTAGTTGGCTATTTGTATTTATTCTTTTATGGGTTGCTTTGTCACATCCTCTGGCCATTAAAAATTGTGTATTTTAGTAACAGTGCCAGTGAGACCCATTTCACGTTGGAGCATTTGGGCAATTTGGGAATACGGGGCAAATGAGAGGGAGGGAGGGGACTTCTGAGTGGCTCTGTCTCTCAAGTGGGTCTGCCTGGCCGAGAGTCATTTGGAAGCTTATTGTTCAGAAACCAAAGAGGACAGTTGTGCGTTCAGCCCCATGCTGGGGAGAAAACAATGCTTCCCGGGCCCAGAGCCATTTGAGAACTGGCGATCCTGCTCTAATTGAATCTGCCTGCCACTTACATTGCACCCAAGGACCCTCTTTACAATTAGGACTGCCTGGGCTTCGGGAGCAAGCCAAGTGGCGAATGGGGCAAAGGAGAGAGCCCCATTCCCTGTGGGGCTTGACGTGTAGGGTTCGCATGGCCAGCTTCCCAAATCGAATTTACACTTCTTCCGTCCATCTCTCTTGGCCTCATCCTTTCTTCAACACATACTTACTGAGCTTCTTCTACGTGTCGGGCAGTGTACTGGGTGTTAAAAATCTTCCACCGCCCTAACCCTACAGGGTTTCCTGGCTCAGCACCTGGCAACAGCATCTGCCCAGTGCAAGGGAAGAGGCTGGGAATGGCCCGTGACTCTGCTCTTTCCGTAACATGTTGCAGCCCATCCATCCGCAGATTCTTCCAGCTCTACCTTTAACATGTATCCAGAACTGGGAACGTGACCCAGACGTTCCAGTAACATGTAACTGGATAACCCACTGTGGTGCCGCCACACAGTGGACCACTATTCACAAACAGAAAGCAATGCACCACTGGGATGCACAGCAATGCGAATGAGCCTTCCAGTGATGATGCTGAGTAAAAGAAGCCGGACATAAAAGAAGACTCTTAGATGCCATTCATGTAAAATTTCAGAAAATTTATATAGTGACGGAAAGCACATCGGTGGTGGCTTGGGATGGGACAGGCAGGAGGGATTACCAAGGGGCACAAGGAGATTTCTGGAGGGGCAAGTGTGTTCATTACCTCGTTTGTGGTGATGGTTGCACAGGAGTGTGCATATATCAAAGCTGATAGAGGTGTATTTACAAGTTGATTTGCAATTTCATCGAATGCCAGTTCTACCTTAATGAAGCTATGGAAAAACATATCTAAAACCTGACTTCTTCTCACTGTCTCCGGGGCTCCCACTTCATCCAAACCACCATTCTCACTCACCTGGTTAACTGGAATGGCCTCGTGACATGCCCTCTGGGACCTGTCCTTGCTTCCTCACACTCTCTTCTTAACGCAGGGTGTGGAGTGATGCCGTTTAACAGAAAAGTGAGGTCATTTCATCCCTCTGTTTAAAACCACATGATGGCTTCCCGTGTCTGCCCATCACACCGAGAGCACTTACCACCATCTGACATGCTACGTACTTTAGGAATTGATTGCCTCCCCTCCCACCACGGGGACGTAAGCTCCCTGAGAGCAGGTCCATTTTTTCTCTGCTGTGTCCCCAGTGTCCTCAACAGTGTGGGTCACATGGATTGTTTGATGTTTGTCGAATGAAACAATGAATGTGGCACAGACTGGAGGCGTTCCCAGACCACTGCGGGAGACATACATACATACATACATACATACATACATACATGCGGGGGGGACCCCAAAACCCGCAGTTGTCTTCTGGAGGGCGGGCTCCAATAGCACAGGCTTCCCCTGCTAGGTGAGTGTTCTAGGAACCCATCTGTATCAGTGCACCGTTGTCGTGAGAAGCAGCGTTCCACTTCTGGGAATTTTTTTTTGAAGAGTCTTTCAACGCTTTTGCCCGTTTCATGATAGGTGATTACGAGCGCCCCCTGCCCACACTGTGCTGAGTGTTTTTGACCAGAAACAGCATGACCCATCCCCGTGACCCACCCTTCCTATTTGCCTGATCTCACCCCGAGTGAGTGTTTTTTTGTTTGTTTCCTCCAATGAAAAAAGTCCGCCCAGGGAAACATTTTGCTGATGTGGGAGAGGTGAAACAAAAGACAGCAGAAGCAGTAATAGGCATCAAAATCAACAATTCTGAGTGTGGAAAAAATATCTCTATAGGTGTACTGCATTGCACCAAATAGTGAGTACTTTGAAGGTGACTGCGGTTTAAACATGTACGAATAAATACACAATATTCTATAAATAACTTACATTTTGGGGGTCTCCCGTTGTATAAAATATAGGGCAATAAATTCTATGATAAAAGGATGCTTATGGAGCTACCTAAACCATCATGAGGTGAAGTCAAGGATGACTTCCTGGAAGAAGAGGCATCTAAACTAAGGCCTGAAAAATACATAGGATGTTATGGGGAAGAAGACACCATTCCTGCCTTCAGGGAATTCTCTCTATATTTGCTCTGCTATATGAGCAAATATATGTACATCACACCATGTGATAAGTGCAAATATATACACATCACGCCATGTGAAAAGTGCTTAATGGGGGTAAGTGTGGCAGCTGAGAGGCAGAGAGGGTTTCTCTCTGTGGGGAGCCAGCACGGCCTGGGAGCTAACACAGCCAACGTCTGGCAACACTGACAAAGTCGCCTATAGTGAAGCACTTCCTGGTTGGGATGTATCCACATCCTTTTACCCAGGCTCCAGAAACCTGCATTTGGGAGGCTGTTTCCTGGAGAGAGACTGTGGCCAGAGGAACCAAGGCATTGGTTCCCAAGGTTTGGGAGACACCCAGCCCTCACCTTTCTCTGTCACACTTGCTTCCTTTTTATGTGAGTTCTCCTGCACCACTGTCCATCCAGCCCGGTCGTTCTCCACCTTCCCTGTGCATCAGAATGGCTAGGGAGCTCCTAAAAAATGGTTGTTGGGTTCCCTACCTCTACTGCCAAAGTGGTTAAATCTAAATCTCTGCAGGTGTAGCCTAAACATGGGTACTTTGGACAATCTCGCCGTGCAGCTAGAGACCTGAGAACGACAGGTGTGGTTCGGGGGCAGGGAGAGTTGTCTTCCCTGGAGTCCAGTCATTCGTGTACTCCTCCGTTTTTTCCTGCCTCGGGGCCTTTGCAAGTTCCTTTCCCTTTGCCTGGAATGCTCCCCCCCCCCTTTTTTTTAACACATATACTTGCAGTTACTATGAAGGGATTCATTAATTATTTGGGGTAATAAACAAGGCCTAAGGTGAAAGAGATTAGCATTCTGGAAGATAGGAGATCTTGTTACCTCATTTTTTATCAATGCTACCTCATTTTTTACTAATCAGGAAGGTACTAAGCTCCCTGAAGGCAGGGGTTGCGTCTTGTTCATCATTGCGCATCCAGAGTCAAACAGTGCATGGCTGTGTCAAGATGTTCTGATTTAGAGACTGTTTGGTTGCAAATAGCAGACTCCTACTCAAACTAGTATAAGCAGAAAAGTGAATTGATTGGAAGGACAAAAGGTCTCAGAGAAATCAAGGATGGGAAGGGGAGTCAGGCTAGCAGAGAACTCAAACCAAAAAACAGAGAATGCTCAGAAACCCCACAGTTTTCCTCTCCATCTTCCCAAGACTGCATGATGTCTCTCTCCTCTTTGCAAACTGGCTTTCTCTGCTCCATGGGCACATGGATAAACCCATCTCAGGCTTCACAATGCTTCCCACTTCAAACACCACGCGGGGATTGAATAGCCTCTTGATTCCGAATGCCCAGGGAAGACAAGATTTGATTGGCTCTAACTCCCCAAAGGCATTCACCCCTGGGCCTGTTAGCTGGAGCCAGGGCCAGGGGAATAGGATCCTGTGGTCCCCTGCTCTAGAGATCGGGCGTGTCTCTCTGCAATATGGAGGTCTTTGATCAGATTCTCTCCTGGAAGTGGAGCTTGAGAGACTGGCTTGCATGCAGGTGGCTTGGTTGGGAAGAGATGCCAGGGAGCAGGAGAGGGGGGACTTGGGAGAGTGAAAAAGAAAAGGAGGGAAGGCCAGTCGGAAGGTGTGTTTTAACTGGATGTGGGCAGCTGAGGCTCCTGCTCGACAACCTTCCTCTCAGTAGCAATGCCTTCCTCAGAATGGGAAAGGGGAGAATTTACTCGTCAGCTCCTGTTATTCACGAATCAAAGGATTGTCCAAGGGGTGCTGCTGCCCCCTCACTTTCAGTTTCGCACACGCACCAGAATGCCTCGTGGATCAAACCCTAGTGCGGAAAGTGAGAGATATGTGGTGCAGCTAAAGCAAGGCACATACCTGTGAGCAGGTGATTCACGGGAGGAAAAAAAGGGGGTAGCCCCAAAGGCTATCAGAGGGAGCAAACAGATTGCCTCGCACGGGAGGTGGGAGCAGGTTGCCCAAGAATACAGCGTAAGTGTGGGTGGAATTAATTCACGCCTCTAGTATTTGCTCAACGAATGTTTTCTGAATGAAAAAAGCAATGAAAAATGATGGAAAGTTTCTTGGAGGAGGCAAGCCTTGAAGGCTTCCTTCTGTATCTGAAGGCTGAGTCTGAAGGCAGGTGTTTTTCTGCCAGGACTGTCCATTTCATGGATGAGTCTGATGCCCTAAAGGAAGCAGAGGACATTTCCCCCATTTGGGGAGGCTGCGCACTTCCGTATAGGTGCCCAAGGTCAGCCCCAGGTCAGTGTTTCGGTTTTCTCTCTGCTTTCTCTCCTTCGCGCTGTATGGCCGCAGTTAGGCTCAAGGCGTATGTGAAGTCCCAACATCGCCTCCATCCTCGGACTGTCTCCTGGGTGTATCATTCAGCCCAGTGGATGCAGTGGCCGTTAAAACCTAAAGCAGTTCCTAATTTTGCTTCATTACGAGTATGAATGCAGCCCTTAGGACCCATACCTACAGCCTTAGCTAAATGTCATAGTTTTTCAAGCTAGGAACAGAGGAGATAAAGATCTGAATGGAGACTCCAGTTGGCAGAGGGCTGGGCTGACTCAGCCCCAATAAACCTGCCACCGAGAAATCAATAGAGCTTTTTCAGAGTAGCCATTATCCGACAAGGAGAAAAATTTCAAAAATAAATTGTGGTGCGGTATAAAATCAGATTAAGCAGATAACGGGCTTGCTGACTTTGGACCACCCTGAGGACGGCCCAGGAGGGCGAGAGTTAGCGACCAAACGAGCTGAAGTTCTCTCCCTGCCTGTGCTGTGCAAGCGCTCACTCTCTGGGCAGAGAGAGAAGGCAGAGGTGAGAGCACCAATTCCGGTGTCTGTCTGATGGGCACCCCAAAGCTCACCCAGCCCTGCAGTCTTGGGTCCGCTCACGATTGCTTGGTGGTGAGCTCAAAAGCATCATGTGCTTTACTCAACTCTACCAGGTGTGACACTGGGCCGTTGCCTCACCTGTGTGACAGCCTCAGTTTCCTTATCTGGAGTCGGGCCACCTGCTGACTGAGCCGGGAGGAGAGCTCTTCTACAAAGGAAGTTGCTGTGCTGTTAGAACCAGAGAGAACAGATGCTGAGCAAGGGCAAACCACAGGAGGGCTCTAGTTACACATCTGGCGCTATCTTCCCTGACTCCAGAATCCCCAGAGCCCTTAAACATGTCCCCACCGAGGTCCTCCTGGGTTAATGTTAACATAAGTAAACCCAGAGCCCGGTGGCCCAGTGGAGTCCAGACCACAAGTGCAGGAACAGACTGGAGCTTTCCCTCAGGGAGTACTGCCCGTCTCCCTGCTTCTCTGCGCTCTGCTTCCTCCCTGGTTTCGGAGCCAGCTACTTCTTCTCCCTCTTGTCCTAGGTGACCTCTTTGGACTTCATCTCCTGCCTGCTTGTACTGCCCTCACTCCCCAGGTAGCCTGCCTATCCCCTGAGTCCTGGCTCCGCCTTTCTGACTAGCCCAGTCTCATTCATAATGATACTCGAACTGTTGGCCAAGAGAGGGCTATACCCACCTCCAAATCAACATGGGCGCTTCACATGGGCTGGGAGTCTGTTCTAAGATGTGCTTCCCCCTGTCACCAGCCGGAAGGTCCTGCAGGTAGGTGTGGTTGCTTTTCCTGGAGGGCCCAGCTCAAGGGAGCTGCGCCCACATCAGGATCCAATGGGAATGGAGCGCTGGAATTGTGCCTTCAGCAGCTGGGAGGGGGAAGCTGCTTTTAACAATGTTTGCAAGTCCTTCAGAGACATTTCCAAGTACATTTCTCCATGACGTCAAGTCTGGCTCAGTTCTGACCATTTTACAAGGCAGGAAGGAATCCTTCACCTACTATGGTGGCTTTGGAAAGTGCCAACTCAGGCTGGACTACATTTCCCAGAATCCCCTCCCTCCTTGGTACGTTTCCTGAGCCACAAGCAAGATTTCTGGGGAAGACTTGAAAGGTGGAATTAAAACAGCAGCCATTTTTTGATTTGTTTGTTTGTTTGTTTGTTGTTCTGTAGGTCAAGGTAAGGCACTCCTGTAGCTCACATGTGTTGTCCCGGGTTCACCTCACTGGTGAGGGGCAGCTTCCCATGGATCCCCCTCAGGTTCTCTGACTTCCAGGCCAGGTGTGCGTTGGGGGAAGGGCGTCCACATCACAAGGTCAGAGGCAGTGAGAGCCAACAGGGGCTCCAGTCTCTGCCCTTACAGGCTCTGGTTTGTGCTGATGGATTCCAGCTCGTCCTTGCCCTGCCCCACTCCACATCTTCCTGCCCTTCGGGACTGCCTGCCCTGCAGATTCAAACTCTAGCATCAGACGCAAAGACAACAACAGACCCACAGAGACGGTTGAATCAGTCGCAGCTGAGCAGGGCCACACGCCTGGAACAAACTCTTTAACATGCACATACACCTCCCAGGGGGCCTGCTGCTTTGCTTGAACCCTGACTGATTTTCCTACCATGTAAATGATGTTCCTAAAAAGATACATGCTTGGGGGTGTTATTTTGGATTTCTCCGAAGCCGAACCCTGACGTGTGTACTTGGGGGCAGATCGTTCCTCTGGGAGCCAGTTCTAGGAAGCCGAGGTAAAGGAGCAGGGAGACTGAAACCAGGACACAGTGAGAAGTCCCTTGTTTACAGGCTGTCGCTATTGGCAGTGGGGCTCTGATCCACTGGGGCACCGGAGAAGTGCACAGGCTGCCACCCAGAAGCCTCTGCTTGAAGCGGAAGCAGGAAAGCCGAAGCATTGGTTCACTGGCTCTGCAGCCGTTCGAGGGTGTTGGCTGCCCTTCCCTGTCGGGAGGCGTCTGCCTGAGGCTGGGCAGGTTTTCGAGCTTTAGAAAAAGCACTAAGGCAGGGAAGCAGAGAGGGTCTGGGTCCTGGGCAGATGCTGGGGGTTGAATGGTGTCAGTGTGCCCAGGCTGCGGAGGCCACAGCCAAGGGGGAGCCGAAGGGCTGCGACTTGGGCACCAGAAGCATCTGTTCTCCCTGGCAAAGCAGCTGTTTGCAAGATCAAGTCTCCTAGATGTTACCGGGTCAGGAAGAAATTATTGAAGCGGCATTAAAGGTACATTTAAAAGCCAAAATAAATAAAAGTTTCAGAGTTTTCTGATTTTAAAGGTCTGTTATGAACACACGCAGTTTTCCCAGCTCTCACTCTACCAGCTCCTTACCTCTTCAAGGACTTTCTCCCATCGTTCAGCCTTTTTTTTCTGCAGCCCTGTGCTCTGCTGAGGCGGGTGCTCTGCAGCCTTTCCAGGCAGCCTTACCAGCAACCCCAGTGAGGGCTGTAAAAGAGCCCATTCATGGCTCTTTTAAAATGAAAATAACCCTGCAAATTAAAAACACACACAAAACTGGCATACGCATGTGAAAACAAGGTAGCTCAGCATCTCAGGGGCCAGACTGTGACTAGAAAAGGTCATTGATGATCAGTTTGCAGGCAAGGGTCAGAGGCCTGATGGTTTGGCCTGTGTCTGTCACTCAATGCCTGGACTTGGTTATCATTGGGTCACCTGTGACTTCTCATCCCCGCCTTCCCACCCTGTGGCCTGCAAGCTTTGTTTTCTACTCCAGGCTTGGTGACGAATCAAGTCATCCTTCCTCATCCCAGTCTGGGACTCTAACCGGTCAGGAGTGTGCTGTGTGCCAGGCAGGACAGCGTTCCCAGGGGGAAGGGCATGGAGAGGGACAGCTTCTTAGACACACGGAGTTTCTCTCCATTTCGCACAGGGATGTCAGCTCGGACATCCCAGGACCATCCTTCTCGATGAGAACATCAGTGGTATACGTCTCTGGGCGGAGGAGGAGAGCACTGAAGCCCCGAGAGAAGAAATGAGTCACCCAATTCCCACAATACATTCATGGCCTGGCACATAGTTGACCCTCAATAATCATTGGTTAAGGGCTATGGTTAGGAGCACAGGCTTTGGGGTCAGACAGATTGGGGTTATGACCTACCTGACTGCTTGTCCCAGAAGTGCTGTTGGGCAGGTGAGACTTAGCATGTCTGGGCCTCAGTGGGAATAACAGCAAAGTGGGAATTGTAGCAGTACTTGCATGGGGGCTGTTGAGGGGGTTTAATAAGATCACGAGCAGTGTGGAATGTTTGACAGATACTAGAAGTAACTGATGATGAGGAGGATGATGAATTAGCCTGACCCGGGTACCTGGGACCTTAGGTCACTCCCCAGCTACCCGACCTCTGAGAGTTTGGCGACCTTCCCATCCACGGTCAGGCAGACAGGAGCAGAGGTCTCCCTGTGCTGTTTTGCTGGCTTGCTGGTAATTGTTTCTTATACAAGTCAGTGTTTTATTGATTCACCATTGATCTTTGCAGGGGGCCAGGGAAATTCTCAGCCCATGGAGACAAAGGCAGCATTTTCCAGCCCAAGGGGTCCCGGGTGGGTGTCAGGGGCATCACTTGCTGGCTTGAATGACTGGCCTGTGCCCTGCTTGGGACACCTTCTTAATCAGAACGAGCTGCCCCAACGGCCTTCTCCCTCGTGTGCCCCTTTATTGCTTCCGTCAACCCTTCCCTGGCCGGCTTCGCTTGACCTTTAATAAGCACGGCTTTTGTGCAGAGCTGCCGAGGAGCTATTGCTGCCTGCGCCGCTCCCCAGGGCCGGCTGCCTCCCCAGCCCCTGGCCTCACTGCAGCTTGTAAGCGAAAATTACTTTTTGATCTACATTTCTTCCCGTTTCTATTCTCTGTCACCTGGCTTTGGAGACAAAAGGAAGGAAATGTTTTCTGGTGTTCCCCTCCCCCAGCACCCCTCCCCCACGTCTCTTGTCTCCTCCTGGATTATGCCTGTGTGTTGTTGGCTCTCTTCCCTTTCCTCTTTCTCCATTCTGGCCCCATGGTCAGTCGGGGAAGATAAAATGGCCTTGCGGGAAGTTCTCACCTAGGTCATCCACCCCTGGACACCTGGATCGTCAAAGGTCAGGGCGAGATACCACCTGAAAGTCAGCCTAGGGACTTTGAGAAGAATGAGCAGGCCAGCCTTCCTCCAGCCTGGGTGACTGCCCCAGACCAGGCGAGATCCTCCTATTGGATTGTTCTTATCATGACTTGTACCTCTTCTTCCCTACCCCTTTTTAATTAAGATAAAATCCATATAGCAAAAAAATCCATCTTTTAACCATTTTAAAGTGTACAATTCACTGTTGTTGTTTTTTTTGTATGTTCACAATGTTGTGCAGCCATCACCACTATCCAATTCCAGAACATTCTCCTCACCCCAAAAGGAAACTCTGTACCGTGAAGCAGTCACTCCCCATACTCCCTCTCCCCGACCTCTGGCAACCACTCACTAATCTACTTTCTGTCTCTATGGACTTGCCTCTTCTGGACATTTCACATGAATGAAACTGTACACAGTTTGTGAGTGGTTTCTTTTGGTTCGCATAGTATTTTTGAGGTTAGACCAAGTTGTAGCATGTATCAGTACTTCATTCTTTCTCATGGCTGAAAAACATTCCATTGTATGGAAATACTGTCCATAACTAGAAGGTTTTTGTAAAATATATATTTTTAAGATTTTGTTCATTTACTTTTAGAGAGGAGAAGGGAGGGAGAAAGAGAGGAAGAGAAACAATGTGTGGTTTCAATGTGTGGTTGCCTCTCATGTGCCCCCTACTGGGGACCTGGCCTGCAATGGAGGCATGTGCCCTGACTGGGAATCGAACCAGCGACCGATTGGCTCACAGGCCAGCATTCAACCCACTGAGCCACACCAGCCAGGGGTGTAACTGAAGGCTGGACCCTTGACCGACATCTCCCCATTTTCCCCACCCCGCCTGCAGCTTCTGGCAGCCACCAGTCTACATGCTCTCTGCTTCGAGAGTTCGGCTTGTTTCGATTTCAGATCTAAGCGAGGCCATGTGTTATTTCCCCGACTTACGTTATTTGACATAATGCCCTCCAGGTTTATCCCTGTTGTTACAGATGGTGGGTTTGCCTTCTTTTTGTGGCTGAACAATATTCCACTGTGTATGTGTGTTACATCTTCTTCATTCATTCATCCACTGACAGACACTCACGTTCTTTCCCTGTATTTAACTATTGTAAGTCATGCCGCAGCGAACGTGGGGGTAGATAGCTTGTCATGATAGTGATTTCATTCACTTTGGGCTTGTACCCCAAAGTGGGATTGCCGGGTTACGTGGCAGTTCTGGTTTTAATCTTCTGAGGAGCCCCCACACTGTTTTCAGTGGTGGCTGCACCAGTTTGCACTCCCCCTCACAGCGCACGAGGAGAGGCTCCCTGGCTCCGAGTGCTGGCCAGCCCTCGAAAGCCAGTCGAACAGGTGTGAGGTGACACCTCGTTGTGGTTTTGATCAGCATGTTCCTGATGATGAGTGATGTTGAGCATCTTTTCATGTACTCGTTGGCCCTTTGTACATCTTTGGGAAAATGTCTATTCAGGTCTCTTGCCCATTTTTAATCAGATTATTTGGTTTGTTGCTATTGAGTTGCATGAGTTCCTTAAATATTTTAAATATTAACTCCTTATCAAATACATAGTTTGCAGATGTTTTCTCCGGTTCTGGAGGGTGCCTTTTCATTTTGTTGATTGTTGTTTTGCTGTGTAGGAGCTTTTTATTTTTTATTTTTCAATTCCCATTTATACTCAATAGTATGTGTGTAGAAGCTTATTAGCTCGATGTAGTCCCACTTACTGAGTTTTGCTTTTGTCGCTGTGCTTTTGGGATCATACTAAAAAAATCCTTACCAATACCAAGGTCAGAGGGTTCTTTCCCTGTTTCCTTTTTCTGTCTTTTTTTTTACTTCATCTTTATTGTATTTTTTCCCATTACCATGTAGTTCCCTTATACCCCCCTCCCCCAGCGGTCACCACACTGTTGTCCACGTCCATGAGTCCTTTTTCCATTTTGCTCAGTCCCTCCACTCCCCGCCCCACCCCACCAACTGTCATCTTGTTCTCCATCTATGAGTCTGTCTCCACTCTCCTCGTCAGTTCAGTTTGTTTGTCAGATTCCACATATAAGGGAAATCATATGGTATTTGTCTTTCTCTGGCTGGCTTATTTCACTCAACATAATGTGCTCCAGGTCCATCCATACTGTCACAAGGGTAGAATTTTCTTTTTTTATTGCCGAGTAGTATTCCATTGTAGAAATGTCCTATAGTTGTTTTATGCACTTTTATGCACTCATCTACTGATGGACACTTGGGCTGCTTCCA
>PVKM010035761.1:0-15043 GCA_004027735.1 Carollia perspicillata | reverse complement strand
TGTGAACTTATGAATGAGGCACATTTTAACCGTTTCTTGAACAATAAATGCTGAGTACTATGCAAACTTTTATATACATTCATTCATTTAATTTATATTTACTGAGTACATATTATGATTTAGAATAGTTTCTAGGCACTTGGGGCACATCAGTGAATAAAATAGACAAAATTTTCTGCCATCGTGGAAAGGGAAGGAAAGGGAAGCAATGGTTGTGTGAACAAAATAAATCACTAAATTATAAGTCATGTTAGTGGGGATAAATTCTATGTAGACAAAAACATTAAAGTTAGGGAAAGCAGAACCAGGAGTGCCAGAATGAGGGAAAGGGCAGATGTCTGATCACTGCTGGTTTTCATCAAAGTGACATTTGAGCAAGACCTGAAGGAGCTGAGAGAGTTATCTATCCATACGTGTCAGGGGTCCACCATCACCGGCATGGCCAAACAGCATGCGTTTCAGAGGTGAGATTGTTAGCTGACAGATACCAGCCTGGAGCATGTCTGCCTCAGGCTGCTCTGTAGTTTGTGGTTTCTTGACCTCACATAGGAAAGATT
Organism: Carollia perspicillata; assembly: GCA_004027735.1. Classification (NCBI taxonomy): domain Eukaryota; kingdom Metazoa; phylum Chordata; class Mammalia; order Chiroptera; family Phyllostomidae; genus Carollia; species Carollia perspicillata. The sequence continues at coordinate 14,486 of PVKM010035761.1, read as the reverse complement.
TCACAATGTGAGTCCAGGTGACTTTGAGACTACGAGGGAGGACCCCAAAAAACCTCAGAATTATCTTCTAGAGGATGGTCCCCTTGTAGCACAGGCTTCCCCCACTTGGCGGGTGTTCCAGGATCCCATCTGTATCAGTGTATCAGCTGGCATTGCGAGAGGCTGCGTTTGGTTTCAGTGAATTTTTTTTGAAGACTCTTTTAATGCATTGGCCCATTTCATCATGGGTGATTCATGAGTGTACCTGACCACACTGTGCTGAGTGTTCAGCAGTTTTTGACCAAAAAATGGCATGACCTGTGTCATGCCCCACACTCCCTACTCACCTGATCTTGTCTCAAGTGACTTTTCAAATACTGGTTTGAGCAGTGGAAAACATGTCTCGATAGATGAATTGCATCGAATGGAGAGTCCTTTGAAGGTCACTGAAGTTTAAACATGTAAGAATAAATGCACGATTTTTTATAAATTCTATTTTGGGGGGTCCTCTGCACACATTTATTAAAGCTGGGGACAGCGAAACAAAGGAAGGACTTAGCGTAGAAGAAGCAACAGGATAGAGCCTAGGCTACTCTCTGCTTTGGCTCCCTAGAAAAGTTGTAGGAAAGGAGTGAGCCAAGGCAGGGCTGCTGTTAGCTCACTAGGAAGTCAGAGAAAAGGGGGCCCTGGAGACAGGATCCAGGGGTAAACCTGGGGCGAGCTGCTGCTTCCCGCTGCTCCTCTGACTGCAAGTCTCATGGGGACCCTTAGAGTTTAGGAGGAAGTAAAAAGTTCCTGCCTGGGAAAGGGCACGGACATGCTCTGGACTAGAATGAGCCTGCATTGGGTCTTTGTGTTGAGGATTTTTATTTTTTATTTTTCCTGGAGTTGAGAGTCTTAGGGGAGGGTTTTAGTAGAATATTCATCAGCTTTCCAGGTACATTTTTAATATGCTGATGCATCAAAATGAGACTGTAGGAGAGAGACTGGAATTATTCTTTGGTCTGCTTTCCTGTTTCACTTTTCTCTTGAATCTGTCTGGATCTAGTGGGGTTTTGTTATTTGTTCCCCTGACTTCATCTGTCCTTGGGTGTAGCTGGCATAAATGGCACTATTGGGTCTCTGTTCTCTATTTTCCCCAACCAGGGAGATATAAGCGATGCACTCTTTGGTTAGGAAGGAGAGGTGCAAACCAAGTGCTCTTAAGTGTCCCTGGTTAGAGAAGAGAGGGTCTTGCGATTCACCGGTTGGCTCTAAGCTATTCAAATTGTTTGGCCTTGTTTAGTTTTCTTGCCTCAGTTTCCCCATTCCACTTGTCCAGGAATTTTCCCAGCTTTCTACTGTCCTGCCTCAAGATCATTTAGGGCCATATCAGCCAATATAATTATTTGCTCTTATTTGATTCCAATTGATTCTTAGGCCAACCCTATGAGGCAATGTTGTCATTCCTGACTAAAAGATTCAGAAACTGCCGTTGAGAGAGAGACTAAGCGATTCATTCGTGGTTACATGGAGTCAGGAAGTATGGATTCTAGTCTCAAAGACCAGACCTGAGTCATCTCAAAAAGCAGGTTTTGTTTTCTTTAAACTCCATCATTTAAAATAGTACCAAACACATGATTGTTATTCAATGAATGTTGATGAATGAATAAGTAAACCATTTAATCATTTTTATTCAGGTGGCAATCTTCCATCTGTGTTCTCTTTCCAGATGTACTCTATAAAAATCATGTATTTGTAACCTAATGTTGATATAAGGAAGAATAAAAACAGTAATTTCCAATTTAGATAATGGTAGGTAAGAAAGGCAGATTTATATTTATTTATTTTTTGTCTGAATTCTGGTTTTAATATTTACTAGCTATGTGACATTGGGCAGTTTTCTTATCTGAGAAGCAAAGATAATATATACATAAAACAGTGTATATATACACACATGTACACACATATGCATATAAATATGCACATTTATATATATGATAGGGTTGTTAATGAGCAATAAAGGACTTGGAACGGTGTGTGGTATGTAGTAAACACAGTGAGTGTTGACAGTGATGTTCAGGATGCATTGTCTAGAAGAAAGACAGGAAGATTCATTACTAGTGAGTCTTAAATAATCTATATAAAATTCATTCTTATTAAAGTCTGAAATTTTTGGCAAAAGATTCAGCAAAGGACGTGTTACCTCGAAGGCAGTTGTTTCAGCTCGGTGTCTACCTTCTCGTGAGTGGAGTGTGCCTGGGCCTGAGGCTGGGGCCACATCGTCAGGGGATTGCTGCCATTGCTCTTCTTAGTCCTGCCTCTGGGGGTGTCAGTCTTGTCACTTGGTGAATGTACGGACTCTATAAAGTAAAAGGGACTAAGAGTAGGTGAGACACAGAGCTGGTCTTAAACATACAGACGTGGCAAGAGTTTTGTTGGAATTCCACTGAAGCATGAACTAAGACACAAAGTGAGTTTAGTGACATCCAGAAAACACTAATGGAGCACCGAGCCTATGCCAGTCCATGTGCTGGGTGGTAGGGTTATGGAGACTAATAAAATGAGATTGATGTCCTCAAGAAACTCATAATCTTGTAGGCAAGACAAACACATAAGCAAATAATTACAGCCTCAAGGGCTAAGGTTGACCTATGAGCAGGTAGGTGTTGGGCGCTGCGTAAGGCTTGGCCCATTTGGCTTGGTTGTGGTGGTCCTGAAGGTCCTGGAGAGCACTTCATCACTGGAACTCTCAGGTACCCCCTTCTTCTCTGGTGGTTCTAATATCAGAAAAGAAAATTCAAGTTAGAAATTTGAAGAGTAAAATGTACCTGATACCTTCAGGATTTTCAGAATTCTTGAGGTGTGAAGAAAATTCTGGCATCAGAATTTGGAATTGGGCAAGTCTCTTTCAGCTTATAGCTTGAGTTTATGTATTTGGAAAATGAGACTGCAGCAAAACCAGTTTCTGTGGTTAAAAGAAACCAGCCTCTTAGAACGGTGATTCTTTTGGAGGGCACCACTTAGCATTCTTCCGTTGCGTTCTCATTTCACAGACAGAGAGAGCAACAATCTCAGTGTCACAGGGAGAGGAGCCACTCAGAGGCCTGAGTACCTTATTTAGAAATTCAGTAATTGATTCCACAAACATTTAATTGCATTTTTACTATGGTTCAGGCACAGCGTTCGTTGGTCACGATACGGTCCTTGTCTTGAAGGAAGTCACAGCCCATGAGGTGTTATGGCATGACAGCCAAGTTGTCTCGAGCTGTTTACAGAGAGTTTGATTCTGCTTTGCCCGCTGCCTGCTTCACCCAAACTAAGCTCTGTTTATTTCAGACATTAGAAAAAGAAAACGAGGTAACTCTGGATGTCATAAAACACAGAAGTGGCAACAACTTCCCTCCATCCAGGCCAACACCCTTGGTCCTAGCGCTAGGAACATCACAACCTACCTCCTTCCCTTGGAGGCCATGGCTGGTGGCAGACATGGTCTTCCGGTTCCTGTCCAGGATGTACTGGTCCACTGGCAGAGTTGAGTCTCGGGCACATGTACAAAATGAGGAGCTGTGTTTTCCTTACGGGACAACCAATGATTGTTTCTTGATGATTTGGGGCTCCTGGACACCCCAAGTTATGAATTAGTGAACAAAAGAAAATGTTATCTTTTTAATTTAGAGGCATGAACAGGTTGCCATTTTCTGCTAATGCCCTACTTATTAAAGTTTGTGTTTGGGGAGAACATTATACATAACCATTTCTTTCCCCCCAAACCCCCCCAAAACTATGGGTTTGTGATGTGGCCAAAATTTAGTTACTGTCCAGATTGTGTCTGTAAGAGTCTCCAACACTTCAACTAAAGTCCTGAAAGGTTGAAAAACTGACATTTTGACATGACCATTGTTCTGAGAGGACTTACACTCCTGAGAATCTACTTCCGTTGAATGCTGTCCTTACATTAGCTTTGCATCATGTTAAATTGTGCAGATAATAATGTCAGTGGTCATCCATGGTTATAAGAATGAAGGCCTCACTTTCATGTAAAAGGCACCACACTACTATATTATTAATAACTAGTGTCAGGAAGCCACTATCGATACAATACCACTTTGAAATTAATTTATTGATCAGAAATTAATACTAATTGAAATGTATTGATTGCATGGATGCCAGACATGTGTGAGGCATTTAAGGAGGCTATGAAAGTGGTTGGTGCACAGAGGGTGGATTCTGTGGCCCCTGGAGTAACCCCATAGCTCCCCGAAATCCTTGGCCTTCAGGCAGGGAGCTGCAGCCTCCACACTGCTTTGTTTTCTTCGTTTCCTTTCTTTGTAGAGCTTTTTAACAACCTGCAGGCGTGCCGTTGGAGCTACAAATTCTATGCCAAGGAAAGCATGCTTAGTCATTGGAGGAAATAAAAAATCCAATAAAGCCAGAAATACAATTTGACCACTTTGGTACAAGCAAAGCAATGACTGTTTAATGGCCGATAAATTTAATTGCGGAGATGACAATTTTTTATAGCAGTAAATGTGATTACACTTTGGGTCTGTGTTTCCATGGCCAGCTGTGAAAAGCCATTTGTCACCTGCCTGGCTGTCTGCGTCACCTGCTCTGCTCTCACGGTCAGAGGCACAGCTAACCAGCCCAGCACCAAACTCGTTTAATTGACTCCAGTGAAGTTCTAACAGGTCACCTTCTGCACAGCTACTGTTTGGGGAAGAGAAGCACATTAAGCTTATTTAAGCTTTGAGTTCTTAGGTTTCACTAGTGTGGAAGGTAGATATTTGGCTTAATATAGTTTCAAATAATATGGAGTCTTGACTGACAATAAAGTTTTTTTTTTTTTTTTTTTTTAATCAGGCTGGGGTATGGGTGGCTTCAAGGTAGCTGAGCGAGCTGGACATTAATTAGTCCCTACTCCCGTTGTTAAAATGCCAGAGTAAGAATTTTCTTTTAGACAGCTGGACATTGAGGTCTGTCAAACCATGAATATTCTCATTCTGGGTTATGTACCACTGAGGGTAACCATTCACTTCTATATACTATAGTCAGAAGGAGTCTACTGGGCCCCTTGCTGAGAGCCAAGTTGAATAGGGGAAAGACACTGGAGCACAGTGAGTGTGGACAGACATGAGAGCACAGCACTGTAAGAGAGTGCGGTGTGACAGAGGGAGCAGGATTCACAAGCAGGGGACACAGACAGCGACTACTGGCACGTGACGTTTCTATGCCCAGAGCTTCACTATGGCCAGGGCCACTTGAGATATAGCTCTGGACATGGATCTTTCTCTCTTTTCGGAGAAAGCAAGGGGAATGTGGTCGTTACAGACCTAAGTTTGAATGTTGTCCCTGCCGCTTTATACATGTGTGAGGTGGTGACAATGCTGTTTCATGGGGACATCATTTTCTGAGAATTGACACTTTCTCAATGTGGCATGATAATATTTTCTGTTCCTTCATCCCCTCTTTTTTCCTCTTCCTCCTCACCCCTGATAGAGGGAAATCCCTATAATAGGGAGGTTACGTTGGTAGAGGTATTTTTAACTACAAATGAGTAAGGGTTTTTGACTGCTTTGTTGATACTCCACTCTGAAGGGTTTACAGGGTTTACAGGTTTACAGGTTTACAGGTTTAAGGGTTTTACAGCCTACCAGGATCATTGTGTCATTACCTGGGTTGGAATCCTGGCTTTATCACTTACTAGTCATGAGGCTTCGGGTCAGTTACTCTCTCTGGACCTCGGTTTCTGTAAAATAGATAACAATAGCGTGTCTGTCTCCTTGATGGAGCCTGCAGCCATCTGAGACTGGTCCATGCAAAGAGAACTGAGACAGCAAAGACCAGGGGAAGATGGAAGAGGGAGAATACCAGAGAAAAACGTGGACTGTGGGTGGCCAGCTGTGGCTAACCTGAGGGGACTATAAATACATGTAAGTACCATTTTCTGGAGCCTGGGTGGCCACAACTGGGACTCCCTTTGTAGGTTATCTGGATTGAATGCTGGCTGAGTGGGAGCTGTCTCATCTCATTATGCTGCGATGATGCATGCCTTTGGTGCTTCTAACACAGACGAACTCCTCCCAGTGCCCGCACTGTCCAGTCTCTCTCCCAACTGCATTTTCCACTGGCCCCTCCAAGCAGCTCCTCTCTCATCATTCACATCTTGCCTCAAATGTTGTCAGTTCCTCTCAGGGGCCCTCCTCTGAATTTAGTGTTAGGGCAAAAACTCAATTAGCTGATGTAATAATGAGATTTCCAAATATATAATATTCTCTCACAGGTAGTAGTCCAGGCCTTTGGGGGCATTTTGGCTCCCTGAGGTCCCCCAGGGACCTGGCTTCCTTCTATCTTGTTTCTCTGCCATCTTTAGGCACTGTCACTTACTTCATAAGCAACTTTAAGCAATTGAGACAGAATTTGCACACATTTTTTTGCACACCCATCTCACTGGCAAGAGCTTAATCATAAAATTGCACCTAGCTGAAGGGGAGGCTGGGAATAAAATCTCTGGTTGGGCACAGTGCACTTACTTTCAGAGGTTAGCATTTGAGCCACAGGTGGCTATTCTCCATACCCAGAGGCATTCCTATGTTTTCAGATTGAACTTTATCTGGAAACTTACTTTCCCATTTCCCCCAGAATTATGCCCTATTGAGCATCTATATTATTTGGTTTCATTTTCTAATTTTAATTAATACTGACAGCACTGTTTCTGTTCTCCTTTTTCCCCTTTTTATTGACTTTATGAGGTGACACTGGTTAACAAAATCATACAGGTTTCAGGCGCACAATTCCACAACACACCATCTGTACACTGTATTGTGCGTTCACCACCCCAAGTCAAGTCCCTGTCCATCACCATTTATCTATGTAATGTTTCTGTTTTAGTTTTTCAAGAACTCCCATTGGCGCACTCAAGCTCTAAATCAAATTATCTGCATATCTTTATTTTTATTCATTTATTTTTGCCATTACTTTCATTGAATGCAGACTTATTATTTTAAATAATTTGAATGTAGTGTTTTCAACATACAGTTATATTTCTCTTAGCTATATTTTAGTTATATTTCTTTAGAGCACAGAACTGTAACTTAGAATGGAAAGGCTATGAATGCATATGTACATATTACCATTAATCTAAAACTATTTTATAAAAATAGAACTCAAATAACTCTATAGTTTGGCAATATAGCAGTATTATAAGAGAGCCACAAATAATTTTATTATGTAGTACTGACTCAAAATCAATATTTGGGGTTTCATTTTTTCTTTTTTTAATTAAAGAATTTATTTATTTATTTTTAGAGTGAGGGGAAGGGAGGGAGAAAGGGAGAGAAATACAAATGTGTGAGAGAAACATCGATTGGTTGCCTCTCACATGCCTTCAATCAGGGACCTGGCCCGAAAATCAGGCATGTGCTGTGACTGGGAAATGAGCCAGCAACCTTTCAGTCTATAAGACAATGCCCCATTCACTGATCTACACCAGTCATGGCAGGTTTCATCTTCCATCTTTTTGGAGACAGTCTCTATTATCAGGGTCCTCACAGAGATGTCCACATCCATGACTCAGTGTCACCTTGCATGTGCTTGGAGGGGGAAGACAAGCTTCCAGCCCCTTCCTCTGAGAGAGATGGTATCCTTCCTGCAAATGTCCCCATCACCCTTCCCGAAGCCCTCACAGTGCATGGTTGATATGTGAATATAGAGTCAGCTTCCTTTCCCTTTGCTCAGAGAAGGGCAGATGTGAGTTCAGTTCTGTCAAATCAGTGTAGAAAATTTGAAATAAAAATCACTCAAACAGTGCCCAGTGGGAAAATAGCAGTGGGCACCAGTGCCCACCTGCTTGTTCAAGGCCCTTCACACACATGATCTGTAATCCTCACAGCCTCACAAGGTGGGGACATTCTTGTCCCCATTTGCTGAATCTCTTGGTCAAAGTCAACAGGGCTGCCTGAACCCAAATCCAGAGCTCTCTGTCCTTCCAGAAACCCTGGAGGAAAACAAGAAAAGGACTCAGATTTTACTGTGGTCATTGGGTATGGACAGACAAATGGCTTTGGGTCAGCTTACAGCAGGTGGACAGTGGTTCCCCAGGCATTCTCAAGATGGTTGCACTGACATTCCCAATGGGTACATGGGTACAGGGAAGAGGATGTCTGAGGGCAAGAGCAAAGACCTACAGACAAATGACTACAATGGGCAGTGCTAGAATTTCCCAGGTCATCCAACAGAAGTCCACAATCTAAAACCAGGGGCTCCATTGTGTAAATGGACCACAGTTTTTTGATTTGCTCCTTCACTGATGGGCACCAAAAGGTTGTCAAGAACTTGTATAAGGACCCATGGACAAAGCCAAAGTGGGGAAGGATTGAGGGTGGGATCTGTTGGGGCAGGAGAAAGTGGTGGCGGGAAACTTGAGACTACTGTACTTGAACAATAATGAAAAATGCAAAAAAAAAAAAAGTAAAATCAGGGGCTCAAGAGATTAACCCCTTGGGGCTGCTTGTATTTTCAAAGAGCTGAGCAAAGATCAAAATGCCTGTCCCCCTCTCTGCCCTGCCTGCTTGATACAAGTCAAAATGCAGACAGCATGCACTGTGGCCCAAAGAAGAGACAGGTTCAGGGCCTCTGGGCCAGAGTAGAGTGCTCAGAAGGTCAGAGAGCACAGCAGGATGGGCAGAGGTGGGAGTAGGGGTGACTCCCCGCTTCCCTGCCACCACCTCAAAACTCGCACCGATGAGAGCTGAACTCTGCACCTCCTCTGGACAGAGGGAGCTATTTGCAGTTTAATTTTTTGGGTTGTTTCCCTACTCCTTTGTCCTTTTATATTTCCCATAAAAACATGCCCCAATGGGAAGATCTCCCAACGATCCCAGCCTCTCGGGCTAATCTCAACTCTGGTTCTGTGGGCTGTCGGCCCCTGCATCAGGGTTGGCTATGGACATGGCTGTCCCACCTCCTGGCCAGCTGTCCCCTCAGCCCCTGAGGCCAGCAGGTAGCCCTGCCCTGGGTCCCTCCACATGGGTTTTAGTCAGAATCCCTGGACATAAAGGAACCCAGCTGCTCAAGGATATCCTGCTTAGTCCACTGGGATCATTTCCTGAAGTTAATGGCACAGCAATTTTCCTAAAAGCCTTTTAAGAATGCATAAAACAAACCAAATCATCAACAACAGAAAACTCCCAATGTACCCTCTCTCATATCCTCGAAAAGGCAGACGACTTATTGGGGCATGTTTTGAGTGAAGGGGAGTAAGAAAGCAACCAGAAAAACACAAGTGGCAGCATCCTTGTGAAACTGGACTGGTCCTCCCCTCATGCATCCTCACTGCTTGCTCTGGGCTGTACTGTTGATTCATCCTGGACTGTCCCTGTAGCTCCTGGGGAAGCAGGGAGCATCAGCTACTCCAGGACAATGCAGATCTTTTTTTTTTCCCTTCCAGAATAGCCAGAGCAGATTTTCTAAACTCAATGGAAGGCTGCCTTGGGAGGCAATAGTTGAAATGTGTTCATGGGCCACAGTCCCTATATTTTAAATTAACTTGGGCTGCATGCGTGTAGGGGAGGGTGTGCTTACAGAACCATTCGGCTCAGTGCAGGCCACTCTGAATCATTAGACCACTTTGAATCTGAAAACAAATCCCCCTACTCCCCCGAAAAGAAAAGAGGTAATGACCCAGAGTTAGCCTCTTTCCTCATGATTCATTAGGTACATTGCACTTAATAAAGTAACTCATATTTTCATTGGGCAAAACCATGACCTGGATGCGCTAAGGCCTGCAGGGAAAGCAAATACAACATTAAGCTTTTGAGGCCGTGGAGGAAAGTCAGTGTGCACTTGCCCACCTCACCCACGCCACTCCTGAGCTGGGCCCTGTTCAGCCTGTGCACGTGCTAGAGGGCACCTCTGTAACTAATGATGATTCCATGCATAATAAGGGACACTTCCCTCTAGACACTCAGCTCTGTGTGTCACCTTTGTACAGTCTGTGTGTTGGGCCCTGAGGACAGGGAGCTGCAGAAAGCTAGGGCGAGGGTTGGGAGCAGGGGTTCAGCAGTGACTGGAAGCTGTAGAATGCTGGGTTTAGGGAGGTGACATGTTGTGGCAGGGTCAAGGTTGGTGGCACTGGCTGAGCCTTGTTGCTTTTTCTTTTGTCACCAGTGACTTGTCTGCAGCAGATTGTGGCAGACTGCAGAGGTCTCGTTTCAGTGAGGCTTTCTAACACAGCTTTTGCAAACTTGGTAGAAGAGATTTCTCTGCAGCTGTGGAAGCCAGAGATGAAGAAAAGGATGCTCTCAGGCTGGGGACTGTGGCAGGCACCATAGGTCCAGAGCAGCAAAACATCTCCATGGGTACGGGCACCTGGCTAGTGGAGAGCACAAGTCGATTTATCATGTGTTTTATCTGTGAACACATCAGGCAGCTCCTTGCACAGGTCCCAGGCCAGCTCCCACAGACCCATCAGGTGGTTGTCAGTAGTCATCCCTGTTATGCCCGAGACTGTGCTGGGTCTGAGCTCAGATGGCATCCTTCAGGAGCAGCAGCTTCTCCGAATCCACACAGTGGCCTCGTGGTCAGTGATGGCTTTTTCAAAACTCAGTGCCCCTGGAGTGGCCAGTGGAATGTTGTCCACCTGGCCCTTCTGGAATTGGTGAATGAAGGTGCTCTCATAGGTGGATGCAGGTGTGTGATGGAGCCTTTGGAAGGCCAGCTGGAGGGCCACCTGAATCATGACTGCATTTCTGCTTCTTAATGAGTGTTTTCCTGTCATTGTCAAACTGCTAAACAATGGAGTCGAGATTCTTTACTATTTGTTGATGTTTTTCTGCAGAGGAGGTTAAGAGGCTTTGAATTACTGGCAGTGTTTCTACCTCAGCCTCACTGAGGTTGGGGTGGAAGCACACCACAGCATGGGCTCGGGCCAGCTTCTTGCTTGCTCCTCATCCTGCAGGGACTTGTCATGGCAGTGGTTTATCCCATTCTTGCTACAGCCTCTTCATGGAGGGAGCTGAGCTCCAAGTCCCAGGAGTGTCCAGGCACAGTAGGCAGATGCAGTGCTCGATCATAATCACGTCCAGTGAGTCCCGGCTGGTGGAGCCCTGGGCTCCAGGGAGGGAGGGCAAGTGGACTAGAGTCACCTGATGAGGACTGGGGTTTGTGGCTACTCAGGAGAGAGCTGAAGGGACAGAGCCTGGATCCCTGTGCTGAGTCCCTCTCCCATACCACAGTCACCATCTTTCCTACCTGCATGTCTTTAAAGTGAAACTCCGGTCAGGTCTTGCAAAATCCAGGAGCAGGAACAGACTCACTTGCCTTTTGTTGTCTGGATTCCTGGCTTTTTAGTTAATCCTATCTACAACTCAAGACTGCAGTTCTACTGCCTGTGGGTTTCTGTTCTGCCTTCCCCCGGTACCTGAGCACAGAAGGGGCTGCACAGTGGTTCTGCACCTGCTGCTTCCAGCAGCCTCTACGAAACGATTGGAGTGGGCTATTTGCCATTTATTTCTAACAACTTTACTTTGGGTGACTTTCCACCAAGAATAGGCATGTGTCTTTTTGGAAAGGAAGATGGTTTGTTCGTTCATAAAGTTTTTAACACCAGGGTTTATAGCCTATCTTAGTTTTCTCAGTGTTTCTGGTCAGCTTCAGTTATTTTAACAGGTGCTCATCACACTACAAATAATTACATAAATACTAGCTCAGCACCTTGTGTATTGCCTGGTGTATAATAGGAGCTCCATAAATATCTGTTGAATTAATTAATATATGAACACTTCATAGACATATTCATTTCAACACCATTTTTGATAAATGTTATCTGTATTTTATAATTGCCTTGGGCACAATAATAAGAAAGCTTTATAGCTTTATAGTCATCTGTGTAACCAACTGGACTGGGGAAAATTACCAAGCAACATTCTGGGCTATTTGGAACCATTAAATATTGACCTTGCCTTCTGGGCAGCAAGGAAAACAGGTATCCTCACAAGAGGACACTATAATTTCTCTCCTTCTCTGCTCATCTATTTCATTAAATTACAATTTAAAAACCCAACTTGTCCCTGGGTCACCCTAAAGCTCTTGGTGTTTTATGTAATTTCTTTGTTCAGAGAACAGGTAATCTCATGGCATGAAGGGCTCAACCATGTTGTCAAATATAGTGGCATTTTATTAGATTTTTGAATGGACTTTAGCATTGGTCTGTTTTGGGATGGGAGAATTATCTCACTTTCATCTGATTTTGAAATAAGATTGGAACCGATGTGTGCAAAGATAGAGACCCCCTGAGCTTAAGATTCAGGAAAGAATTACTGAGCACCTACAAGGGGTCCCGTGAAGTTACATAGTGCCAGACACTTTCACATGGCCGTCTGGTCTAATTCTGTCCAAGTCAGCCTCAGCATCTTCCCTCTTCTTTACATCCCCCTATTTTTGCAGACTTTACCTTTTATTTTGGTGCTGTGTGAATCTGTTTAAGGAAATCTTACCATTTTGGCAGTTGCTTAATTACTTATTATAGAATTGATTGTATATTCCATGAAGGGCTTGCCAAAAACAGGGGCTGCCTCATTGACATTATTTATTACTCAGGGGCTGACACAGGCCCTAACTCAACATGTGTCCGTTGAAAGAATGAATGAGTAAATCACACGCACACACCAAACAGCAAACAAAAAACCCCTGTCATATCCTGTACTTCCCGGCATCTATTCTACTAAATTTGGGGAGTACTATGTGCTCCTCTATGATGCCAACTGTTAGGATTTTACCTTACTTAAATAAATTTGACAGTACAGGAAAAAAAGGCTAGACAGGGCACAAAAGAGCAGGACAACTGTAAAGCCAACAAGTACACTTGTGTAGTTACTGGGGTGCTGATAGAAAACACAAGACTCACAGGTCAGAGAGGAAAAGGCTTCATTATTCACTGTGAAGTCAATGGCAAAAGCTGCATCAGTTCCACAAACCCTAACTGCCACATGGCAGCGGAGGGGGTTGGGTAGAGCCTTAATATTCAGTGGAGTGCGCCATAAGAAGGAGCTCTGTGGTTAGGGAATCTATTGCTTTCATAGCAAGCAGCAAGCCAGCATGGTCTACGACCACAGGGAGAGCACATCACAGCAGAGGTCCAAGTAATGCATTCTTCACTTTTTGGAATTTCCAACTGCACAAAAAATCCTGAGAAGTAGCACAGTGGCACTCCCACACAGTGGAGGAACAAGCAGGACCTTGCAATTTCGGTCCATGCAGCAGACGTGTAGAGAGTACAAGACGCCCTTGGCAGGTGCATTCCAGCACCAAGGAGCCGGAAGACACTTTCATGTGACAGTCACTTTGTGGAGAAGACTGAGGTTCTGAGAATTAAAATGACTCTTGTTCATGGTTATGCCTGTGATGTTTTCAGGTCAGAAACCCATTTCCTCAGACTCCAATGAATACTCTTTCCTTGGCACCACCGTTGCCTCTCTCTGGGACACTTGTTGCTTATATTCCTTAGAGCTGTATCACAATTATCAACTGCTAAACCCGATCTCCTTACTTGTTTCTTTGCTATATATCACAAAAATGAGTGTATGACTCTGTGGTGTAGAACTTCACAAAGCATACTGTATTGAACATTGCACAGGGAAAAGGCTCCATGAAACATTGTTTGATCCTCACACCTGTTTAGGACATAGTGCACACGCTGCCCCAGTTAGGGACTCATAGCACAGGCAGAGCACAGCATAAACTGTAAGAGCGTGGGCTCTAGAGTCAGAGAGGTTTGGGTTAATCAGATCTGCTCATTGGGTTTATGCTCCTGAGCATGGGGTTAAAATCCTATGGGTCTTAGTTTCACCCTCAGAAAAATGTAGCTGATTGTATCTATTTCACGAATTTGGTGACAAGGTTAAACGAGGTGACTTATTTAAAATGCTTGGCACCCTGTCTGACATATAGCTTAATATGGCTCAATAGGTAGCCATAAATAAGTAATGCAACATAAAGGCTCAGAGAAATCCCGCCCTGAAGAATCCCACCCGGCATTAAATAAGCATTTCTCAAATACATTGCATTGGTCTCTTACTCTGAAAGATCCACTTAGGGAAAATTTACTGGAGAAGCCAAAAAGATTGCCTCATTTAGAGATGGTTAGACCAAGGAATGAAACGCTATCCAGAGGAGCTAAGTCTTATAAGTAATTGCCCTAATATCCTTGACTTGCTGTATAAAACATAAAAAGTTTGGCTTTTGTGATGTCTTTAAACTCGGGTCAGGCTTCTCAGCAGTTTCTGAGATGTTTTAAAACATCGCTGCTTATTGATTTAACCATATTCCACCAGAGACACTGATTTCATTCTACCACCGCAGGAGAAATTCTTCTGATAGCAGGTTCAATGCATTTTCCTTCTGAGGGCATGCAGCTGGTGATCTGAGCAAACATGCCTCTCCGGAATGCTAAATACCCTTCCCAGTCACAGGTAAACAAAGGTGGAACCCAGCCGTCAGGCCTTTCTGCCCTCAATAACAAAAGAGCTCTC